>FTLJ01000449.1:0-97755 GCA_900155495.1 Porogramme epimiltina
ATAACATGCTCAGCTGAAAAGCGACGGTGTTGCAGCAGCAATCCGCTGAATTCGATGTCAGCATTTGAGGCTGTGGGAAGGGGGGCATGAAAACGAACCAACTTGGTCGTTGCATCGATCTCCAGGTGTTTCCGGGGCAAAGTTAGGTACCTGGTCTAGACAGCAGTAAGCCTTTGTGCTCCCCCAACGCTACTCGCACACGCGAGGTAAGAAGAATCGGACTCACAGTCGTTGTTACAGATCTGGCGTAGCCTTTGGTAGGTCATGCCTATTCTCGGACTCGCAGCATTGGTTTCTGAGGTAGACTGGTGCATAATCTCTGCTCACAGGGTGTTTCTCCAACGACGTCCGTATACCAATCCAGCTGCGAGCTGGCACATGTTGTGTTACCGGCTAACGCGCAAGGCAATTGATATCCAAGGGCGAGAATTAGGATAGGAAGACTCATTTCTAGCAACATTCGCACGCTCATTAGGACTCCAAGTCAAGGTAGCGTGAGAGGGAGGAGGAGAAGGTGGATGCACAGGTTGAAGGAGGAAAGGAATGCACTTCCGCCCCGGCGCCACTTTATGTACCGCCATGGCACTGGGCTGCGCGCCTGGATTCTATCAGAATTCAAGTTTAGTAGGCCAACAGGAACTTCCTGACGCACCGCTGCAGGGCGACTAAGATGACACGTTTCCGAGTCGGGATGACCGGACGGGCGGTACTACACCGCGCGCCCTCGGAGAGTCGATCGCCTTATTGGATACGTCGAGGACCTCTTGCACATGGCTCCGCCTTCGACAACTCGTTTTCGTGGCCCCTGAGCTCGTGGTACCTATGACGAGGATGGGTGACTGTCTCAAGGCCTGGGCAACGCGATGGTGAAGCCTGAGAACATTGTTCAGACGTCACTAGTCATCAAATTCAATCATGTCCTGATGTCTTCTGTTCGGGCGTCATGCTCGAAGCCGTGCCCGAGTTTCCTTCTCTAAATAGACATGTTTCCCAAGTCTATCTCGCGAGAAGGTGCACGGCCTACCGTTGGGATAGAGACGAGCTTCGACCGGGGAGGAGCTACAACCCGTTACATTTGCAGGCTCGGAACGGCCATCTCTGGCTCACTAGAATAAGAGGGACATGTGCAAGTCAACGCAAGGTACTTCCGGTCTTCCTCGTCCGGACGGCAGGGATAGCGCCATGGTGACCCCTTGACAGTGACAGAGAGTGAGTTAATTGGGAGCGTGATTTGCAGCCTGCAATCGAAATTCCATTTCAGGCAGTACATACACAGTCACAGCTTTTTCCAGGAACCCACTTACTAGAGAGCTCGTTCGGTGCCCACCCGTTGGCGAGTACTACAACGCAGGATAGGGCCGGGAAGCACAAGCTCACGTAGGCGCTTTCAAGTTTGAACACAACTAGGACATGCTTAGCGCTCATGTGTCAGGTGATGTGCTGACCAACAAAGCCCTCAACAAAGTTGTGAATTGTGCTGAACAGTGAACACCCGCATTAACCGACCATGGTGGCATTTGAATGAGCCAACGATTGGGAGTGCAGACCGCCGAAACTTGACAGGATACACTCATATGTACGCGTGTTGATCAGATCGTATTCAAGCCCGGAGCCGTCTTGCTGAATATGAGATCACCCGTTCTCGGATGATTACAAGTGGCTAAGATGCATTGCAAACGAAAGGGGTTCCAGTACAACGTGTCCTTTACTCTTCACATTCGATTATGCCAAGTGTACACAAAGAACGACAGTCATGACCGCCTTTATGGTGTTCGGTGTCCAGAACATGTCCAGATCGCAGCACCAGAACTCATGAGAGGCTGGCACTTCGCTTTTGCTGCTAGCAAGTATTTCCGAAAATAACGCCATGTAATCACATACCACCTATTGTAACAAAGTTGTGTCCAGTCGAAAGAAAAAGACGACGGCGAAGTGCCCACATGCCAGTGTCACTGGGCATAACCATCAGCTAATGTCGACATAACCGTGTAAAACGGCCTAGCCCACCTTCCGTCCACCTCCCGAAGGCGGATGTTCCCCAGGGGACCCAGTCTCGTACACCCCCTCTAAGTCGGAGTTGGAAGAGTGTACTGCGGGTAGGAAGGCGTCATCCAAAATTCTTCGCCCTACAGGCGAAACGCTGCCCCGCATCTATGCCTCATACGTCGGCGGCAGTCCACCGGCGGATGACGAATAAACGGGCGCAGCCGCCGGCCCGCCATCTGCGTGTCGAAGTTGATCCTCTTTCAAGGAAAGAGTATCGTACAAGGAGGGGTCCTTAGAGGTCAGGATGACCGCCTGATTGCTTCCACCCGAGGCTGATGTGCCTAGTATATGGTATGACATCAGATACAATGCAGACCTTACTGGCGTACGTTACATACCTGATACCGCAAAACCTGACATTGGAATCGCGCCACCTGTCATGTGAAGCCCTTCGAGCAGATTGGTAGCTCGGTTTTGCGGCGTATAACTCGAAACGACCATGTTGCTCAGTTTACGAGCCCGCCAACAAAGGAGTACAATGGCGCCGAGGGCGATTGAACCCGCTCCCCCGACGACGGTGCCGACAATTACACTAGTATTTGGATGTCTCTTGAAATCAGAGGTATTGGCATTAGGGGTTCGGGTTACGCCACTACCAATGTTATTAGTGGCGCTCTATTGAATCAGAGAATTAGCGCGAATAGAAATAGTGTGTTCGAGCAAGTTAATGACCTGAGGCTGTTGACTCTCGGATGTGATGGTAGGTGCTGCTAGAGCTACAGTCGATTCGGGTGAACTGGATGTCGGAGAGGGAATGAACGCCGTTGCATGAGAGATCTGATTGGAGCAGTGTGTAAAGGTGTTATTATTGTATGCAGCGTGTACCTCTTCCGCGGTCTCTTTGACAAATACACTTTGAGAAGGGGGCAGAAGGTAAGTAGGCCTGCGATAATTATAGCTTTACAAGAAAAGCGTACTAAAACCTGGATGAATCAGATACTTTAGTTCGGGTGAGAACGGGATAGCGCGATAGACACGTGCCAAGATCCATCAGGCCACCCGCCATAGTCTATAAAGTCTAAGTGAATGTTTTCATTACAGGCAGCTGCTTGAATTTCGTTTGGTAGCCTAGCACGGTCAATCATTATGACATTAGTAGGATGACTAGGCCTTGTGTGCAAAACTTACGATTTATTCATCCCAGCACCACAACTACCTCCAGGATAGGGCTGTTTGTAGATAGAGTAAGCACCTACACCTGAGTAGGCCGCACTGGTTGAGTATAGTCGAACATCCGGATTGAAAAAGGAAGCAAACCTGCGTCTATGCCGGCGTCGATATATCCGGCTTTTTCGAGATACTGGCAACTTTCCAGATAGAGATTAGTTCAGGTCAACAAACGACCTCGTCTTCTTTCAACTCACTTCATACACATCATGCTCAGCTGGAAAGCGACAATATTGCAACAGCAATCCGCTGAATCAGTTGTGAGCAGTCGAAGGGATGGGAACGAGTGTATGAAAACGAACAAACTTGATCATCGCATCGATCTCCAGGTGCGGACGGGGCGAACTTGGGCACATAGTCTATACCGTGAAACACAAAAATAAGCTCTTGCATTTTCCCCAAACTATTTGCACACACGAGGCGAGTACTCACAATCGTTGTTGCAGATCCGGCGTAGCCTTTGGTAGGTCATGCCTGTTCTCGGATCCACAGCATTGGCGTGCAAGGCGGACGGGCGTGTATAATACACACTCACAGGGTGTTTCTCCAACGACGCTTGTATACCAATCCAGTTGCGAGCTGGCACATGTTGTGTTGCCGGGTAAGGCGCGAGGTACCTGATGTCCGATGGCGAGAGTTAACGTTGGGATACTTATTTCTAATAAAGCCCACAGGATCATGGGGATTCTGATCAAGGCGTAGCAAGAAATAGAAGCCGAGAGGAGGTGAAAAAAGGGGGAGGTGTGTGCACCGGAAGAGTGAGGCACGCTTTCGTCTTCACGCTACTTTATGTACCACCAGTAGCCTCAGCGTCTGCGCTGTTGGATATGGCCAGAATTGAGAGCGAGATCGAATTGACCAACAAGAACACACTAACGCACTGCTTCAGGGAGACTTAGTCGACGTGTTTCAAAGCCCCTTTAACGACTCGAAACCAGTGTGACCCCACGCGCTCTGGATGAGTCGATCATCTTGTTGGGTTGGTTGAGAGCCCTCGCGTACGGCTCCACCTTCGGCGGCGCAATTTCGCTGCCCTTGAGCTTGTGGTCCCTGTAGCGAGGATGAATGATTGTCCCAGGCCCCGAGAAACATCGTGGTGGGACCTGGGAGCATCTTCTAGGAGTCCCCTCTTACGAGTTTCCATAATGTCTGAACGAGTTCTTCTAGGGCATCGTGCTCGGAACAGCACTTGAGCTTCTTTCTCTGAAGAGATGAGTTCACAGAGTTTTGCAAGAGGGTGTATTTCCAGCCATTTGACCGGAGACGAGCTTAGCCTGAAGACGAGCTTGAACCGGAGGTGAGCTACAATCCGCTACGCTTGCAAACTGCGTCTGAGGTTCGAAACGAGGGGATAATGGGTAAGTAAACATGAGAACGTTTCCGGCGCGCCCCATCAGGATGGTAGTGATAACGTCATGATTGACCATTGACAGGGAGTTGCCCTTGGGGCGCGACTCGTAACGCGCAACCGAACTCCGATCTATATAAACGCAGTTACGCAGCTTGAGTATCTTTAGGCTGTGTCCGGTAACCCACTTACCAGAGTTAGAGCTTATTAGACGCCTTTTTGTTGGCGAGTGCAACGCAGGATGTATGAAGGGCAGTAAAGCACAAGCTTGTGTTGAACGCAAGACGATAGACGTCTTGAAGACGAGTCCACCCGCCGAGTCGCGTGTGAGGTTGTCCACTGGGCCCCAGTTAGCGCACATGGGTCAGGTGACATGCTGACTAACAATACTACTGCATTACGACGTTTCAATGTTTGAAACGATCCACTAGTACAACTCACCGCCGGGAAGTGGGGCTCATATATGGGGCTGTTCGACCCTCTTCAGGCTTTGTACTAAATATAATACAGGGGAGGTTGAACAGACTCAACGCCCACATTTCGGTGCCCTCACAAGCTCAGTTTTTTGAACATACTGTATTACTACATTGTAACATAGATGATGACGTCCAGCCCGCCAGTTTCGATTTTGTGCACCAGATGATAGTCAGGAAATGCCATACACCGTACTCTGGGATTTGTCAACTCTCGAGACAGTGGTACTTGTCAGGCGGGTTTTCTGCCAACGTAAGAATGCTACAACGCCGAGTACGACCAGGCCCACGCCAGCGACGACACTACCGATGAGTACTCCGATAATTGTGCCGTGGCTGACCCCTGTAGGACTTGAGACGGCCGAAGTGTCTTTAACGGAGGTTTGAGCGGGATTTCTTACGCTAAACGGTGATATCAGTATAGACGTACGAACGACTCCCATTACTCACTTGGACGCTAAGGTTCCACTAGCACCGTCTGTGTAGAAGCTTGATGCCGTGCTTGACGTTGTCGTTAGCTTGGTCGGGGAAAGTTGGTTAGGGCAATGTGTAAATGTGTCATTGCTGACAGCGTGGTCTTTCTCTGAGTTTTCTTTCCAATACACACTTGATGAAAGAGGAAGAACACAGTTGAATTGGTTGTATAGTGGGGACCGGCAATTACCTACTAGTACCTATCCATATTATGTTTAACACGATTCATCCGGCTCTCACGTGGAATGTACATACCAAGCACCGTCGGGCCAACCACTGTAGAGCGTATCGTCTAACCTTATGTTCTTGTTACAGACAGCGATTTGAATGTCGGCGGGTAGGCTGCCATGCAAATAAATGTGTAAGAATCCGCCATTGTAAATTGACATGAGACATGGTAGGCAAACAAAAACAACTTGACTCACGAGTTGTTTTTCCCAGCGCCACAATTACTCCTATACTCGGTGTATGTTCCTGGTGCTGCAGCCCAATAGCTTGAGCACAATAAATGGCGTCTCGCACTAATGATGGAACGAACGCGCGTCTATACCAGCGGGGATGTTGCCTGGCTGTGTAAGGTGTTGACAGCTACACAGACAGAGTGAGAGTCAATACCGGAGTGGGAGCGAGATTTGCCTCGTGTGTACTAAATACTCACTTCATGCATAGCATACTCAGTATGAACGATATGGTGTTGCAACAACATTCGGCTGCACCGAGCGTAAGCATTCTTTAACACGGCACAAGCGCGGAAGGATTCACGAAATTGCTCGGTACATTTATCACCTGGAGCACTTGAGTCAAGTAGAGGCAGCTGGTCTGGAAACTAATTGTGAGTATCAAGAACGTCGCATAGGGCATGAGGTTTTCCCTCCATGCTCTATGCTCCGTGTTCTAGTAAATGTGGCGTACTTACAATCACTGTTGCATATTTGGCGCAGTCTCTGGTAGGTTGAGCCTTACCCGCATATGCATACCAATCAGTCGTTAGATATAGTGACCCTTTCACGCAGAGGTAAACAACCTACAAGGTGTTTCCCCTACTACGCTTGTATACCAATCCAGTTGTGAGCTTGCGCATGTTGTAGTATCACCGTTTGTCCACGGTCTTCGCAGAATCAAGTGGAGAACAAGGGCGACTAGACATTTGTTCAGGAGAATATAGACGCACATCGAAATAGCGATCTCTGGGGAGTGCGGTGGGTTAGTTGAGACAGTGGACCTTTGTATAAATGAGATTTCAGAAGACGGACCAAACATCGCATCCCAGATGATGCTTCAACTGAGGGGATTTACGGTGACCGAAATCGTGCATAGCTACGATCACGATTAGAACACGAAGCAAGACACCGAAGAATGGGAGCATAGGTACTGCTCTGAGGGATCTTCAGCGTTGCTGTCCATTGAAACGTTAAATACGTGTTTGAGAGCTGAGATGGATCTCCGAAGGGATCGTATTGTTCAGAATGATGACACCACATTAAGTTCATTATTCCGTTCATGTCGATGGCGAACTTGTTGCGGGTGGCTAAAATCATCATCGCGGAGATGCCCAACAGTTTACCTACTTCGATTACGTGAGTGCCAACCAAACGACGTTGGGTGTAAAGTGCGCAAAGTGAACATAGGATTAGATTAAGCTAAACACCAGAACATAAAAAAACAGGGTCCCTTGGTCCGTCAACCTATCACTTGGCTCGTCTTCTCGTCGAACCTTTGTGGAACGAGTGGCGCTGAAAGGTCCTGCTCGGACATCGCCACATCTGAGCCCGGACCTGAAAAAGCTTCCGAAGGGGCAACTGAATGCACCCCTGAATTGTCACTTGGGTATGTAGCTACGGTCGAGGGTGGGGGACGGCGCCAAGATTCGTACGCGGGAGGGAGGCGACCCGACCCTGAGCGGACGAGCTCGGCTACCGGCCCCCCATCGACATGGCGGTACGCATCTTCTTCGGACGCGAAGGGATCGTGCGAAGTTGGGGTGTGCGGCCTCGGCGTTGTTACGTCGCTGTTGGAGTACGCCATAGGGGCCGTGGCATAGCCATCATAACGGTATCGAGCTACGACCTGTAGTCAGCACCGCACTACAATGCCCCCCAGAAGATCTGTCGAGCTACACACCTTCCTGGCCGAAGCCGACAGGGGTTGCTGCCGCATCCATAAACCGTCCACCTTCAGGATAGGTGCGCTGCCTCATAAGGCCTTGTGGGTCAAGCACAGCATCTTGGTCGACGTCGCTGTGCTGAGTGCGTTTCCCCGGGTTTCTCCGCGACCGCCAGCAGAAGAACGCGATGGCGCCAATGACGAAGAAAGCAGCACCCCCAACTACGCCCCCGACGATCGCAGAGAGGTTTGAGTGGCTCCCTGAGTTTGTGGTCGCGGGAGGGTCGGTCGTGAGGTCTTTTCCAGCAGTCTGAGTCGCGCTACCGACGTCACTGCTGGCCCCAATCATGGTTTGACTGCCTCCGTTGTCGTTGATGGCCCCCGCTCCACTTGTGCCGAGTGGTGCGCTAGTGGACTGGGTTGACTGAGTGTTGCTGCTACTGCTGCTGCTCTGTGTAGCGGGCGACGACGAGGGTCCTTGACTGGTGGTGCCTACGGAACTGCTCGTAGTCGTAGTCTTTTTGAAAAAAAAAAGTCACAAGTCAGAGCGGTCTCAGATATGCAATGTATTGGATACTCACAGTGCCCTGGGCCTGTACAATGGTAGTCGCAACGCTCGTCGAACTACTAGACGAGGTGGAAGTCGACGAGGTTGTGGTGCTCGTAGTGGAGATTTGATTAGGACAGTGGGTGAATATGTTGTTATTCGTCGCAGCGTCCCGCATTGCCGTGTTTTCCTTTGTCCACACACTTCAAACTGTCAGATGACAGGTGTCCAGGGTGGAGAAGGATCCACTTACTAGTACCTGCACGCATTATGGAATGTTAAGCAATGGAGATCGAACACCCATGCAGTATCCACTCACCAATCCCCAGTCGTCTCCCAGCCGGTGTATATGCCGTTGTCTATCCGGATGTCTTTGTTACAAACAGCTTGCTGTATAGCATCCGGAAGCCTAGTAATAACGGTCAGATTCGATACACCTCTCCTTAGACCTTCATTAGAGACTGACTTGTCCACAACGCCAGCCCCGCAAGATCCTCTGTAGACATCATACGACCCTTTCGCTGAAAGAAAACAGTTCATAAGAATTTCATACCAAGGACGAGTTCGCTCTTTAGGACACGTACGAGCATCAATGCCAGCGCCAATATTACCGGGCACAGTGAGACGCTGGCAACTGCGTGCATCGTGAGATGAGAAGACCGGCGGGAGCACAACAGAACATAGAACTCACTTCAAGCACAGCATGCTCAGGTGGAACGCAGCAAGGTTACAACAGCATGCGGCTGTGAGAAGCGTTCAGCGATGAAATCAAGTAAACACAATGCAACGATATTGGACGCACAGACTTGGTCGTTGCATCGATCTCCAGGAGGGGGCGTAGTAAGGGTGGGCACTTCATCTATCATGGGAACCCGAATATCAGCTGGATTTCTTACGATATCGCGGGTGGCGGAGAGAAGTAGCTCACAGTCGCTGTTGCAGATCTGACGCAACCTCTGATACGTCGCACCTGAATAGGAGTGAGTATCGAGCAAGACAGACACAACGGATGAGCTCACATGGAGTTTCCCCAACCACATTTGTGTACCAATCCAATTGCGAGCTCGCACATGTGGTGTTCCCAGCTGCGCTTGTGAAGGGAATCTGAAGAAGTAGCGCTGGAACAAGTAGAGCCAGGCCAATGCGGCGCTGCTTTCGCGAGCCCATCTGGAATCCCCGGGTCAGAACGCGTGAAGGAGGAAAAGGAGTGTAGGGCAGCTCCGAGACGGAGAGAAGGGAGGCAGAAAGAGTGCAAGGGGGGTGGGGAGGCAAGGCCGAGGGGATGTCGAGGCTCCCCCCCGGCAATAGGTCGAACCGCTCCTCCTGACCGACAGGGCATCATACATCATGATGTACCTCACCTAGGGGCACTTCGCATCGCGCAGTCCAATGCCTCTCCATATGACCGCGGTCCTGCGCCAATTCTGAACGGTCTCAACGATCCGACGTCAACGCTCGTGGTGGTCCATGGCGCCTTCAAGGTGGCAATGGATTGAAGCAACGCTCATATAGCGATGTTAGGCGACCTCAGATCTGTGCGCGAGGCGGCAAATGATGGGTGGGAGTGGAGAAGAGGAAGGAGGGAGGATGATGATGATGATCAGCCGAGCACACTCGCCACCGTCAGAAGCACGGTCAAAGTCAGGTCCGGATTCGGACGGGCCGCCCGATCCCCCGCACCACATATAGTAATCCGGTGCCACCGTGGGAGCAGGACGCACCCGGGGCTCAACAGAGGTTGAAACTCATCAGACAAGCACTTGCGCCCAGACACTGTCAACTGTCCATAGTCCGAGTAAGTCTGCGTCTATCAAAGGAATGAATGTTGTATGTGTTCCTATACTACGAAAAAATCTACAGATGTAAGGATCAGTATGTGTACAAGCCCGACGTGGGACGGGTATTCCGCGTAAAAAGACAGCCTCCAGAAGCTCACTAAGGAAGAAGAAAACTAAAGTAACAAAAGTTGTCGAGAAGTCCGAGACGCACGCGGGCATACCCAGCAAAGCACAGCACTCCAAGGCACGGCTCATGCCATCGCATCACCGCCACGGTTTACCGCACCTCTCGCCGCCTCTTCCTTCGTCTGTAACCGCCTCAAGGGTACAAGGGGGACCTGCGACTGTGACGGCTGTGGCTGCATCTGCGCCGACTCACTGAAACCATATCCCACCGCCCCCATGCCAACGCCATACCCAAACGACTGCGGCGCCGACAACTGCGAACCCGCGCCCGAGTTGGAGCCCGAATCCGTGTCGCGCTCCCATGAGCGGTACGCTGGTGGTAGGCGTCCCGACGGCGAGCGCGCAAGGTCCGCGATCGGGCCCCCATCGAGGTGTCGTAGTGGTAGAGAGCTTGTATTCGCGCTTGCGCCCGTGCCCGTGGGTGAGAGGGTGTTGGAGTTGTACGAATACATGCTTGGCGCGGCCGCAGGAGCCCATGGAGGTTGCGACGAGCCGCTGTCGTTTGAGAACGTGTGCGCGTGCGTAGACGGCCGCTCTGAGCCGCCTGGTGAGTATGGGTCTGTAAAAACAAGTGATTAGAGGCGAGCAGATTTCGCATGCAGCGAACCAAGACGGACCGTAAGGGGGACTCGCCGTGCTAGCGGATGCAGCAACAATGCCCGAGCTGAATGGCACTGAAGAGCTCATGGAGGGATGTCCTTCGCGGTACGTGTAGCTAAACTGCCCGTCAGGCGTGGCAGGGGTGCCAGCGCCGTAGCGCCGCTGTCTTCGCCAGAAGCAAAAGCCGATGACACCCAGGACAATGGCTCCTGCGCCGCCCACAACCCCGCCCACAATCGCAGCGGCATGCTTGCTGCTACTGCTACTGCTAGAGCCAGAGTCGCCATTTTGATCCGCTGTCTGCGTTGCGCTATCCCCAGCGCTAGTGGGCTAGTCACAGCACGAGAGGTGAGTGACCGGACATGAAGTGAAGAGATATCATACCGTTTGAGAACTCAGGGTGGAGGTAGACGAAGACGACGACGATGTGACGATGTCATTCGCGCAATGAGTGAATGTGTTGTTGTTGTTAACGGCGTGCTCTTTGTTTGCGTTCTCCTTCGTATATATGCTATAAATACGGGGGTTAGTCAGACATCCTTACGGCCCTACAAGGACGGACGACTCACTAAAACCTAATAGCAAATCCATTTAAGAAATCACCGCGGTACTGACAACGACGCGTAGAACGCTCACCATGAGCCATCATCCCAGCCACCGTAAAGGTAGTCATCTAATCGGATCCCCTTGTTACAGACCGCAGTCTGGATGTCCGTTGGGAGCCTGAGAACTAGATTAGTGAAAAAAAACGACTCATCGCGAGCAACCTACGAATTATTAGTCCCGGAACCACATGTTTGCAAGTAGAAAGGATTGTACGACCCGGCCGCTAGAGAGACGGCAGACATCAGGGCGAGTGAAGAAATGCGTCATAATGGCACACACCTGCATCGACACCGGTCGAAATATCTCCAGGCACTGTGAGATACTGACAGCTGGGACCGTTTGGTAAACACCATGGACGCAGGGACTTCTAGATGGCCACCAGTTCTTACTCACTTCATGCATAGCATGCTGAGCTGGAACGCGACAGTATTGCAGCAACATGCAGCTAGAGCTCAAATGAGACCCCGCACACAGGAGGACCAATCAAGCCAACCGGACGTACAGACTTGGTCGTCACATTGATCACCAGGAGGGCTTGACCTAAAATCCGGCACTTGATCTGACGAACCGGGCGCAAAATAAGTGGCCGTGCTCTGTCGAGCACAGCACGAACAACAAGAACAGATGGATGATAGACTCACAATCGCTGTTGCATATCTGCCGCAGCCGCTCGTATGTCCTGCCTGTTCGAAGCCAATCCACCGCATCGGCCACCCGCGCCAATCTCTGAGACCGAAACGCATCACTCACAAGGCGTCTCGCCCACCACGCTTGTATACCAGTCCAACTGGGAGCTGGCGCATGTTGTGTTGCCTGCGAGCACGAGGGGGGCCCATAATGATGGGAGGAGGAACGTCGCCGCGCCGATAGAGAGTGCCGTCCGCCAAGCCATAACGCCTGCCAAAGTTCAGAAAGAGTGTGAAGGAAGTGACAACGTGCAGGGCGGGGACGGCAGGAGGTAGAAGTCGGGCCCGGGAGAGTGCTAGCAAGCTAGCTGGGCAAAAAACCGACCGGCGGAGGCGGGGGTGGTGGAAGCGGAAGGGAGAAACGGAGGAGGGCGACGGAACGGTCGCGATTGCCCGCCCAGGTAAACACGCTGCCGTACGCGAGGCGAAGTCTAGAAAGTGATCAATCAGAGCGTACAAGCCGCCTAGTATGATTTACTTACTACTCTTATTCTCATTATGCGGGGGTCTGATGGAATAATTAAGAGACAATGAACCATTAAAATAGAGTTGAGAACTTGGCTTGATTGGGAATAGCACGGATGGTTGACTGGTGGAGAGACTCGTGGGGACGATTGGGGTGACAACGGGGTCGTCGAGTTCGCGAGGATGATCCGTTCCCAGTTGGCACTTGCGATATTTGTTGGAATGGGGATTTCAGAACACAAACATAAAAGAGGAACGCTGTACATGCTCGTTACAAGGATATCGCCGGAACATGTCGTGACTGAAGAAGACTCCGCGTGCCGGAAAAAGAAAACATACTGTAGTCGCTGTGGCGTGGGAAGAGATACGGGCTTGTCGAGAGATCCTCTCCCACAATGATGATGGGATCACCACCCCACTGGCCAATGACGCAACTCGTTCATTTTACTAGTCGATGGAGCTCATTTCACAACTCCCAGCTATAACTCACGGCTTACCTTGGAAGCCGCCGACTATAACCAGCACAGACAGGTGCAATGGGCTCGTCGAGTTTCTCGCTCCAGGCAGAAAAATATGGCTTAGCTGTCTTTAGATACTTCAACTCCTTGAAGCTCACCAGTGCCCGTCGGCGTGCTGACATCATGGACATAACAGGGGGCTACTAGGAGCATTCGACCAAGCGGAGTGCCCGCGAGTTCCTGCTGTGGACCAACTATGGTATATGTCTATTCGACCTATGCGGGCTTACACTCGAGATAGCTCGACAACGTCCTATAGCCCCAGGTTTGATGTACACGTATCGTGGCTGAGCGTATAGCAAGTTGCCAAAAGCCCTCAAATGGGTCAACAGCTTGGGAAATCGTACGCCAAGGAGTCAAACGTGGCTGGCGAGCAGTATATTAGGCCCAGATCGCGCCCAAAGATGCGTCCTGCGTCTCGTCAAGAAAACAACACGTCCTAGCGCTTACAAGTTCAGTCTGGCAGCTTGCCCATGGTACTCTGCCATCACCGCTCCTACACTGTCCGTGACTGCAATGGTACGTTTACAATACCCCCTCGCACACTGCCGCCACTAATTCTCCTTGATCTCCACCCAGAAATCCTCAGCGACCTTCATTCGTTTTCCTCATGGCCTGCGACGCCGCGTTTGACACCGTCTCTCGATGCGCTTCCCCTTCCCCCTTTACATCGAGCGCCGAAATCAACGAGTTCTCTACAGGCCCCGGTTCAAGGACGCAGCACAACGATAGGGGTCGCCTGGCCTAGAATGAGTCACCGCCCTCGCTATCTGGAGCCAGGTCCCCGTGCATGAGAGACCGGTCCCCCATGGTCTACGGAAGCACAATAGCCGCGGAGCCGAGTATCGAGCGGAGAATATTGAGAATGCCGCGCGGCGGGTCATGCTTCCTGGCAAATTGGATGCCGGAAGAGCATCAGATCGAAGAGCTGCACGCGGACGGTGTCTAGGGGCCAATGGGTAATCCAAAATATATTGTTCCTAAAGGCTACACAAATGGACGTATATGCGACTTGAATTTTTAGAGGAGGGTACATGAAGGCGGGCCGTCTCGGTCCCGAATTCCATTCCCGCAGGCGGAGGCGTGTTTATCCACAACTATGCTGGGTGAGGGAAGAGTCGAATGGCTTAATGTACATATGCATGTGGTGCTATGCGCGGACAAATGATGGATGCGGTACTCGAACAAATGCCGGTATGCTAGAGACACTATGGAGTGCGGAGAGACAACAGCGATACTGTACAGGACACAGAAGCGAAGGTGAAAGCTGGTTTGTATGCGATCGGACGACTCGTGTACATGAGGCCTAATCGGAGAAATCGGATGGCTACAGTAGGGGCAAATAGAGGCAGACTCATCGTGTACGCGGTCGGTCCGTCTGGTGTGCTACAGTAAATGGATATGCCGGGAAATGTGGGGAGGGAACAGGGAATATCGGTACTCTGCCATGATCGGCATGTCCGGTTGGCTATAATAAGGTAAGATATGATATGGTATCGGGGCGGTGGCGGCGACAATAGATACGAAGTGCCGAGGGATGACGAGAGCAACGAGAAAGCGTGCAGAAACGTCCGTTCAATCGTTACAACTGTTCGATCCTTGCTGTTGCAACTGCGATGTGTAATTTGTGCGAAGTCGACGGGAAACTGGGACGTGTGTCTGGCTTGATCACTCCACCTTTTTAGAGGGGCGCGTCAGCCAGCCGCCGATCTCCCAGTTGACACCAACGCGGTAGACGTCCTTCTCGCGCTGTAGCGGGTCAACGACCCCGCGGAGGATGATGCGCAGCCTTTTGAAGTCGATCGGCTTCAGGATCCAGCCATCCATACCGAGCTTGTTCAGCTCCTCGTGTTGCGACTCGGATAGGGAGGCGGAGACGGCGAAGATGGGGATACGCCCGTTGAGGGTGTGCGAGATCCGATCGAGGATTTCTAGGTCCTGTTCATAAACACGAATGCGCTCCGTGGCCTCGTATCCGTTGAGCAGGGGCATTCTAGACGAACGTGTTCAGTATCTTACGCCCCGACCACCAAAAGGACCACGTACTGGATGTCCATGAGGATGCAGTCAAAATCACGATCCGCTTCAATGGCTTCAACTCCCTCTTGGCCATTGGTGGTGTTGACCACCGTATGACCATCAAGGGAGAGACGTTTCGCGAGGATCATACGATTGATGTCGTTGTCCTACCGCCAACTTAGCGTGCAACACCATGGATAGGATACATCGTCCTCACCTCGACTATCAGGATCCTCAACTTAGGCAGACGGTACAAATCTCCGTGCGAACGACTCCCACCCGGTCGCTTGTTAGGTGACACCTTGATTCGTGGTGACAGCAGCGCAGGCGGACTTGGCTTTGCTGGGGGATCGAGGTCGAACTCGTCAATCTTGACGGGCTTCAGAGGGTTCGCGCATCCCGGCAGCTCGACGCGTCCATTGTCGGGTTTCCGGATAGGGGACTCGCGCGAGCGCAAACGGGGCGGCGAAGGGCCGCTGCTTGATCTTGGCTGGGCGCTCATGTGGCTCGACGCCAGTGCCTCAACGAGGTTGTCGATCTCCGACGTGCGTGAATTCTTGCTTTCGGCGCGAGATGGGACCCCAGAGCGCGACAGCGAGGAGTGCGACGAGTTGGAGGTGGAGAGTGTGAGTCGGCCACTGCTTGACCCTTCGGTTGTAAGGGGCAGCAGGAACGAGAAGCGACTACCCTTGCCGAGAGCTGAGTCGACGCGGAGTTGTCCACCGAGCTGCTCCACGATGCGAGCGACAACAGCCAATCCAAGACCTGCCCAAGATTTTAAGCTCGAGGGGGGGCGGTGATAGCGAGACAGGGGGGCTTACCTAGACCTGGCGAGTGTGTTCGAGGCGGCGCGCTCTCCACCTGCTCGAACTCTCGGAAGATGCTCTCCAACTTCTCCGTGGGGATGCCGCAACCGGTGTCCGAGACGACGATCTCGACAGCGACATCGTCGCCGTGCCTTAGCCCTGACGGTTCTTCGAAATAACGGCACATTACAGAGATCATTCCCCTGGACGTGTATTTCACTGGACATTCGTGAGTAAATGAGCCCGCTTTACGTACCCACGAAACAAAAGACTTACGGGCATTCGCGGTGAGGTTCGCAACCACCGTCCTGATCTTCCTGCAGTCGCCGACGACCTGCTTGGGGCTGTGCTTGAGATCGAGCATGAACTGTAGCCCCCGCCTGTCCGCTTCGTTGCGGTACAATAGGGTGGCATCCTGGATGGCCCTGTGGAGATCGAACGGTTCGTTGAAGGAAGTCTCGTTGCCGCTCTCGAGACGGGTGAGGTCCTGGAAGCGTGTGAGCCATGTACGTGAACTTGCGCGGACATAAGTCTGGTGAACTCACAAGGAGGTCATTGATCGTGAATAGAAGACTCTTCGAGGCGGCGTGCGAGTGGTTGAGGTTCTCGCGGGTGTCGTCGTCGAGAGGGCCGTTCATCGCCAGTTCCAGGTAGCTACACCAAAGCGTCAGAGACGGGAATGCGACAAAAAGGTGTGCGCGAACTTGATAATATGGTTCAGAGGAGTTCGGACTATCGCGAGGAGGAGTAAGTGATCTGAACACGTCTAGGATACCGGCAGGCTATACCTTCATGGCTAGCATTCGACAGCAAAATGTTCGTGAGCTTTGTTGTCTGAAGCGCGCTCTCCTTCTGCCTCCACACCTCGATGAACTACACACCAATCGTGGGCCTATCAGCCTCCAATCTCACACAAATGTCTCCCTTGAACGCACCTTCCCATAAACGAGCGCAAGGACCCCGGCGGTCTCCAGATGCTCGTCCGTCCACGCGCGACAACGGCCGGCTACGGTCTCAGACCACGTCTTGAACGAGGCTCGGGGTTCCAGCACATTCTCCGATTCACCCATCTTGTACGGCCGTCCAGCCCAATTGACTTGTCGCGGTTGGCCTTTGCGAAGGAAGGCAATGAAGTCGCGCCCGCCTACAGATAGCGGGACATAAAGCAGGCCTGCGATAATCTCCAGGCCAGCCGTGAGTTTGAGGTCTGGGTAATCGACCGTCACCGCTTGAGAAACCTGGAGTGTGCTGGTAGTGCGAGATGCTATTAGCTATATGGTAGGATTGTCAAGACACAGTGGCACACACTTGAACTGCTTGAGCCTCAGATACTCAGCCACAATAAGGATCTCCTGGCCATTTTGGTTCGGACCGAGGATCTTCGCGCCTTCGCCGATGACCAAGACACCATAGTCAGCATCGAACAGGCCGAGCAGGTCGTCCGCGTTTGACACGATGTATCCACTCGGGTGTTGGTCGCTCGGCATAGTGTTGATCTAGAATGTAATGACGCGTGTGAGCTGATAGGTCTGCCTGGAAGCGCACGTTGGAAATGTACTTACGAGCTTGCGTGTATGCAGTCGCTGAGCATAGCTCAGTCGCTCAATGTTACGGGAGATCGACTGGCTGAGCAACCGAAGCATCTGCCGAACAGGGAACGAAACACGCATTCCGTGGGGTCCGTACGAGTGACACGCAACGAGCCCCCACAGTGTGCCGAAAGCGATGATCGACTGGCCAAACAGTCGGTAAACATTAGCCTCAGAAAGCCAGCAGGCAAAGGCGCGGAGTCCACTTACCACTGACATAGACGCCCTGACCCCCATGTTCCCGAGATCTATCGCAACGCAGAATCCGATTAGCATAGATTCCCGTACAACACCAGGGACGACAAACATTTAAGATGGATCGGGCTCATGGCACGCAAATAGCAGTGGGTCATGTCCTACCCGATTAGAACTGCGTCAGAAGCATGACGGAGCACCACCGGCGAAATGACGCATACAAGAGGTTTCAGCAGATCTTCCTTGCTTCGGACGACTAATCTGGCAGTGGGTTGCCCGCGGTCGTACAAGAGTCGAACCTTGTCTAGACGAACATTCATTATGATTAGGAACCAAGAGCACGATGTGATGCCACAAGTCGCTCACTCAGCGCATATAGCTGTCGAGCCTGTACATATTGGATTAGCCCAGCCACTGAAGAGACGAACGGATAACTTACCTGGGCTGGGATATCGGTAGCAGGGAAGTGCAGGCCGCGATAAAGGTCGTGGGTCTGGTTCCAGTCAACAAGTTCCGCGACGACCTGGCCGTTCCATGCCTCGTCAAACTGATACAACAGGACACGGTGGAATTGAGTGAGGTCCTTCATGACGCCCGCGGTCACCTTGAGGAAGGAATCTAGATCGGGAGCGGCACCGAGCTGCTCGTTGATCTGCGCCATGACCGCGAAGACGTCCATCATGCCGACCGCGCCGGTCCCGCGGCGGCGCCGAAAAGCACCCCTCGTCGGGCCGTTGCTTCCACTTGCATGCGATTCTGAAGCGGTCGATTCGCCAGCGCGTCGTGTTCGGCGGAGACGCTCGAGCGCCAACAAAGGCTTAGATCGACTAGTCGTGCTCTCCAAGATATCTTCTGCAGTGGGCAACCAAGCTTCTTCACCAATGACGCTATGTGCTTGGCTGGCCGAAGTGAGTGTAGATGGCGTCGAGCTGCTGTGGCCGTCGGTGACAATGCGCGTTACGACATCCAGACTGTTTGGAGAATCTTCTGGAGTGGTGACTGAAGCGACCTCTTCCGAGGACTGCGAAACGAGCGTGCGGCCTGAACTATTCGAGGCGGAGGCGGAGACAGAGGCATCAGAAGGAGACGAGACGCCTGAGGCGATAGAACCTTCATCAGAGATGGGGGCTGGGGGTGGATAAAGAGGGTTGAAAGTGTCGCGTTCAAGTTCAAATTCGAGTATAATGATGTTTTGATACGAGGCTAACTCTCTCTCGTCTTCGTCTTGATCTGCAGCCAAATTGGCCGGGGCAGTCATCTGAGGTCTGTGCGCTGCACACCAACACGTCCAGGTCCGCCGATTCTGCGGGTCATTGTCGAAGTCTTCGGCTGAGGCAGAACCTGGAGAACCCCAGCCACTGATCATGAACACGTGAAGGTTTTCGGCCTGCTCTTCTACCGTCAATGAAGTGTCACTGAGGTATTGGATGTTGTCGAACAAAATATCCGCCTGTTGGTCTGGGAGGATCTGCGAAAAACACTCGAGACTAAAGAGGTACGACGGAGAAAGGCCTAAAAGTTCCGTGGAATTCTTGGGGCGAGCGTGAGAGCGTGAGAGGGGGGGGGCTATAGGAACAACTCACCTCGGATACCTGGCGCACGAGCAGGTTCCCGGTGTCCAGGTCTTCTTCGACAGCAACCAGGACACCATACCCTTGGACAGCACCCGGTGTACGAATAGGCTGTAAGGCATTGAGAGTTTGTAATTGTTGAACTCTAAAGGCAGACGCTACGTACCTCGTCCTCGCATCGTGTCAACTGCCCCTCTCGACCCACAATAAGGTGATGACCGTCTTCGTCCTCGACATGTTTATACCGCAATGTCATATGTGGTCCTCCGGATGAACGGCTTGTCCCGCTCTCGGAATGCGACGCGGAGGAAGAAGGGTCGTTGGAGGAAGAACGGGAGGGATCTCCCGAAGGTTCCGCGACAAGTTGTCGGTGCGGGCCGGCGGAACTGTGTCCCGACCGCGATCGTGAAGCAACAGCGCCGAGCCGTCTACCGGACGATGATGGCACGGAACTATATGGGGAGTCGGACCTGTCCTCGAGAGGAAGAAGGTGGACAATGCCGGCTTGCGAGAAGTTGGAAGGCGGGGGAGGGGATTCGGATTCGGAGGTGGAGGGTGCGGGGGACGGCACAGGGTCTTGAGCAGCGTCTGGCGCACCTGGTAACAATGTACTGCGGGTGTCCGCGAAAGCTTCTGATACAACTTCGGAGAGGTGAGGCGGATGGCGGGGATCGTAGCTCTCCTCCTCAGAACTTGCCGACATCGGTTCCGGCGCATATATAATAGGTTCTCCTGTCGGTCCGGCGGTAAACAGGACGTCGGCTGTTGGCGCGAAGTTGGGCGCGGAAGTGGAAGGGAGGGCGGTAGCAAAAGAGCGGGGGGAGAAGGGGCTCTGGTGAGCGGGGAAGTCGCGGAAGTTCGGCGCGGCGTTGCGCTTTGAGCGGCGAGGGAGCGAACTGGACACGACGCCGGCGGGATGTAGGGTCTGGGAGAGGGGTGCATTAACAGACCCGGTGGTAGATGCTTCGGAGTCTGAGAGCGGGGGAAGAGTGGGAGAAGTGGGAGATCGACGTGATCCAGCTAGAGCATCTTGACCGGAGATTGGTGAAGAATCTGAGCGGCTTGATTCGTCTACTAAACAGTTAGGATAGAGGAGTATGGCGAGCACGTTCACATGCCAGAGGACGTCTTGGAGGGTTGCGCAGGTTGAATGCCGGTGAGAAGGGATCGTACAGGGTATACATAGGAGACGACAGCCGTGGGCGCGGGCTGGTCCTGGGGGGTTGGGTCGTCGGAGGACATGGGGATGGTGGTGAGGACAGCCCAAGGGGTTCCAAGGGGGGCGCCGCGCACGGCTCGACGTCCCACCTGGACGCGGGTGGGGGTGGGGAGTTGGCTCCTCGAAGAATTATCTCAGCGAATTACGGGCATCAGGGATTGCTATAGATGAACATGTCGCGCGTCATCGCCGTCATTTTGGCCATATTGGGCATACGATCTCAGTTTCTAGGGAGAATTATGTCGAGATAAGTGGGCGCAGGGGTGTGGAGAGGAGCCAATAAGCAGCGAGTGGGGCCCCCCAACCCCTGTGGAGCGAGCGAAGAACCACGCAGCGGGGCGGGGGCCATCTGTCCGCATATGGAGAGTCGGGCGAGGCGTCTGCCACACCAGAACCCCCCCAAAAAGCATCCGTATATTGAACACCCCGTGCGTTCTTCGCGACCGAGCCTACTCCGGTCCTTTCGGCTGTTTAAACTTGGTTTAAGCTGACCGACTTGATCGCATATACGCCGCGTCGCCGATTGTCCCGTTCACCGTCACCGCCATCGTCCCAATAGGCACACACGCTGCGTCCTACAGCCAGGGTCCAAGCCCACTGCGCATGAGAGAGAACAGTGGCGTAAAGAAGTGATGCCTCTCCCTCAGGCATGCACCTTGCTCCCTCTTTACAAGCCGTTCCATGCCGCCTCTGCCGCTTCACGGCCACGAGTCGCGATCACCACTTCTTTTTACGTCCATTTCAGATATCGGGTCTTCCGGCGCTAGATCTCGGTTCAGTCACCCTTCGCCCGGCCTTAGATTCGAGAGTACCATAGTGGTCTACCGCCTTCTTACTAACAGAGGTGCCCCCAGCCGCCCACCCTTGGTCTATGTTTTTCAATGAAACTCTCAGCGTACGCCCAGTGACGACATGGGGAACATGTCGTAGAGTCATTTTAGATGGCAAGAACGTCTTCGCATCGGCCGAACTCGGCCGACTATCTTCCAGACCTTTTACAATCATCCGAACGGCCTCCCGGCACGGGCGCCCCATTATCAAAACAAACATGCACGCCGGTACGTGGATGTTTTGCCGTGCGACAGTCTATTATCAGCCGACCATCCTTCGATGCATTTATACCTCGAGTCAGCCGTTCCACGCACACACGGCCAGACGTCGACCCACCCCCACCCTTCCCGCCCTCTTTCCTAAAAATCCATGGACTCTGACGACAAAAATCCGGGAGAAAAGCTCCCCGTTCAGACCCATGTTACCTCCTCACAACCTGCTGTCCTCGATATCGAGCATGCCGTAGTGGCAGACGACCCTCGAACATGGTCCAAGCCCCGCAAGGTACATCCATCACCTGTACGGTACACCCCGTACTGACCTTTCGCTTGTTACATCCAATTACCTTGGCGGAAATACAAATGCCCTTCTCGGCATGGTGCCCTTCTCTTTGCCTATTCAGCTAGTAGTCGTCGCGACAGTGTCCGCCGCGAGCATGATCGCTGGCCTCAGCGCGAACATCTACAATCGTGAGCACGGCCCTAGCGGCCTGAGGCAGTTCCCTTCTCCACACCCGACACGGTGAGATTTACTGCGTCGCGCGCCTGCGCCCGCCCAGCGTCCATATCCCAGATTGAGGAGCAGCTGCATGCGTCGAGCGGGGACGTTGCGCTCAGCCTCTCCCTCTTCATCGCTCTCCAGGGCGGCATTCCACTTGTATGGAGCACACTAAGCGAGTTCTGGGGAAGGAAGGTACGTTCCATGCTGCCACCGCACTGTGGCCTGCAGGAGTCTCACCACGTTATCCATTCACAGAAAATCTATCTTCTAGCTACTGTGCTATGCATGGTCGGATGTATCGTCGCCGCATTATCCAAGACCATCGGGGTCCTCATCGGCATGCGCTGCTTCCAGGCCGTAGGGTACGTTACACCCCTTCTCTCGCTGCTCCTGCTCATCCTTTCGCATGTCTATCCCCAGGTCCAGCGCCGTCATCTCCCTCGGCGCCTCCACCCTTGCAGACATCTACGAGCCCGCGCAGCGCGGGACAATGATGGGGATCTACTACAGCGCGCCCCTCCTCGGGCCCTCTCTCGGTCCCATCCTCGGCGGCGTCCTGACACAGGCCTTCAGCTGGCGCGCCACGTTCTGGTTCCTGGCGATCTTCGTCGGCCTCTGCTTCGTCTCCTTCATTCCCTTCAAGGACACCTTCCGCCGCGAGCGCTCGCTCACCTACCAGGCCGCGCTCCGCCGCCGCCGCGCCCTCATCTCCGCCAAAGGCTCCGAAGTGTCCAGTCTCTCGCAAGTCACTGCCGTATCTCGTGCGGTGTCGCCGCAGCCCGCGCGCGAAGTCGCGAAGGGGCGCGACGCGATCGAGGAGCTCGCGCATGACAGGGACGTCGAGAAGCAGCAGCAGCCGATGCGCGAGGAGGCCGAGGCGGATCCCATGGATGATATCAAGCTCACTCTGGCCGACGTCAACCCCATCAAGCCAATCGTTCACGTACTACGGAGGATGAACAACGTCACTATCCTCACGGCATCAGGTATGTTACTCCTGGAGCGTATCGCGGCTTGCGCGCCCTAACCGGTTCTGTTTCGCAGGCATGATTTTCGGTCTAAGTTACTGCATCTCCTACACGTGCTCGAGAACGTTGGCGAACGAATACGGTTACGACGCTCTCAAAATTGGCCTTGTCTTGCTTTCGTTCGGCGTTGGTAAGTCTGGTCATCGCTGCGTTCTGACCCCTCCCGGCACCCCCTCACCCCATCTTTCACAGGCTCTCTGGTGGGCAGCGTGTTTGGCGGGCGGTACTCCGACTACGTCTTCAAGAAACTCAAAGAACGTAACGGGGGCACCAGCACCCCAGAGGTACGAGCTTCTCCCGCTTCGCAGCCGCCGCCTTATCTAACGCTTACTCTTCTCTGCCGTCAAGATGCGGTTGCAGAGCACGCTCTACTTCATGCCCTTCCTCCCCCTCTCCGTGATTGCGTACGGATGGGTGTGCCAGCAGCACGTCCACGTCTCCGCAATCTGCGTGATGCTCTTCCTCGCAGGCTTGTTTTCCATGTTTGTCTCCAGCGTCAAATGGAATCCTGTTGCGCATGCTCACCCGCGCTTCTCCAGATCCATTTACACGAGTACCCTCGCATACATCGTCGACGCGAACACGGGCCGCTCCTCATCTGCTGTCGCCGCGAACAGCGCGTTCCGGGGCCTCACGGCCTTCATCGCTACCGAAGTGGCTGCCCCACTCCAGGTACGTAAACGCTCGTCAGTCTTGCGAGGGCCGCGGCTGACGGCGCTGTAGATCGCGATCGGGGACGGCGGCTTGTACTCCCTCTGGGCGGGACTTATGGTCGTCACTGACATCCTCATCCTGCTCGTATGGTGGCGCGGGGGCGCGTGGCGTGAAAAGTGGGAGCTCAAGGAGCGGAGCAAGATATAGACGAGCCACGCTTCCTCACCCTTTTCTCTCCTGGGACTTTTTCACTCTTACTTAATTGGTTAGAACTGACGAGGATTAGATGCTTCACGAACTCCATAGACGACACTGTATCCATACAGCGATTAGAGTATCGTGACCCACGACGTTGACGCCTAATGCCATTCCTCATACGCATGTTACAACATTCTCCAGAACCTGACCCTGCCCATCTTCTTCACTGCTGGTCGGGGCCCGCAAGATGCGAGACGTCCTCCTGGTAATCCTGCCACCTCACGAGCTCCCCCTGCTCGTTCCCGCTAAATGCGTTGATCACGCCGCCCTGTGTGCGAGAGCCGAACAAGACCAGCGGTCAGCCACCCAGCTCCACACATTCAAACTCGAAGCGGGGCCGGGGTTCGAGCCCGTCGGAGGTCTAGGGAATAGCACGGGTCGGGTAAACCCGCAGCGGGTACGGGTAGGAACCCGCGCGGGTACGGGTAAGGGTTGCTCGTCGGTGTACCCGCGATGTACCCGTACCCGTCAGCGCGGGTAGGGGGTAACCCGCGGGTACCTGCAATACGTGCTCGACACCCTGCGTAGGGAGACAAAAGCATCCATAGACTATCGCATGGCACGACGAAGATGTAGGCCGCACCCTAGTTCTCCACGCGCGAGCCTGTAGGGGTCGGGGAGGGTGGCAGCCCTGCGTGCGACTTCGGGCGCTTTGTCGACAACGTCTCTACCGATGACGCAACGAGCATGAACGGTACGTGTATCCTTCGGCGCGACTCCTCGGAGCTTATCATTCACATCCCCTACGTCTCCCTCTCCCTTGTAGCCTGCGTAGTCCAACGCGTGGAGTACCAAAGCCGTAGGGTGACCTCAAGTTGTCTCCTCCCCACAAGAAGGTTGGGCTGCCAGTGGTCTCGCACTTCACGGAACCGCGCTAGCTTTGCACCAGCAGCAGGACGCATACGCCTACGCCGTCACAGAAGGGCCCCTCGGCGGTTTCATTGAACCCGACTTTTCTGTGCGCATCGCCGGGCACCCTGGGAAACAAGGACTGGTATGTGAGTTCTAAGTTCGAGGCGGGGTCGCCTGCTTACACATCTTCCATCGCGACGTGCGGGGTGTGCGCATGCGCTCGGGCTCGTGTGCGCACGTAGGTGCTATGCAAGGTTTAAGTGTAATTTTGCATGGCCGCCCCTACAGGAACTCACTCTACATTTGGACTAGTGAAGAGTACCACGGGTACTCGCGGGTGTACCCGTAACCCGCACAACGCCACCCGTACCCGCAGCATACCCGTACCCGTGCCCGCGGGTAGAAAACCCGCGCGGGTCGGGTAAGGGTAGACCTGAATTTACCCGTACCCGACCCGTGCTATGCCCTACGGAGGTCCGATCTCGACGCACTCGCGCCCGCGCCCGCTCCGCAATGCAACAGAAATGATGGCGACTTACCCGTGGTTGGATGCGCTGCTTGACGTCCGGGGGGAGGTTAGTCCCGGCCCCGGCGTGTACCCCGTCACCGTGTGGAGGGAGGAAGCTCGCTGCCTTCTCTTCTGTGGCACGCGGCGGCGGCACGGCCCCCGTGGTGGTCGCGAGGCCGAACAGTGCCAGTGCGATGAGGTGGAAGTACGCGTGCTTCATGGCTAGGGAGGCGTTGTTCGGGGTTTCAACTAGTGGGAGTGCGCGAGGAGAGTGGGCGTGTGGGTGGTTGGAAGGATGGTGGTTGTTGCGGCCGAGGTGCGATCGACCGAGAGATATAGGAATTGGGGATGGAGGCTGGCACATCGTCACCCGGTCGACGTCAGCCTCCAGGGTGATCGATGCCACTGTCAGCAATGTCCAAATAGTTGCCGCCGATCTCCCCATGACCCAGGAAGCGTAGCAAGCACCCCAGTAGGGTATCCGTATTAAGAGAATGTGAGACGTGCAGCAGTGAAGATTATCAACGATTAGAGGGGCGCGAGCGTGCGGCCGATGATATTGCTTGCACGCCGCGGCGGGCGTGACATGTTGGGGGAGGAGAGAGCGGGGGGCTCCGCAACCGAACGAAGGGGGCGAGGGATCCGAATTGCGGCACCGGTGAATGGACAGAACTCTTCACTGTGCATTCCGACGGTGGAATAGTGCGAGGGCTGCTACGCACAGCAGCATTTCGGCGCGCACAACACAGCCCATTGACTACGAACCGTCATGCTCGAATTCTAGCCGCCCGTCTGCAAGGTGGGGAAGCACCACAACCAGTGCACAATTGATCGTGCGCAACGACTTGCGTACGAACTTCTAACTGCGCATGGAGGCTGAGTATTTGGGCAGCTCGGAGCCCCTGAGAAAGTAAAAACACCGTGACGACCTCTCAAATATTTCTAGAGGCATACCTCTCGATACATAGCGCTGCCGGTGCCCGATATATCTTATTAGGGGAGAAAAAATCTACAACAGAAGACACATGAGCCTTGGCTGAGTATGTTCAGAGCAAGGTGCTTTCCTTCAAGCGCCGAACGGGCAGGTACAGCCGCGGATAGCCACACTCGTGCGCTGGCCAAAATATTGCTGCGCGCAGCATAGCATTCGCCATGCGAGTGCACGACGGATCGTCACGCGCAGGCGCGGCCGCAACACTTCAATTCGCCTGTACGACGCCCAGCTGCGGAGATGCGGGCACAGTGAGTCCTGTGGTATGCGTGGCTGCGGAAGCTTTCATGTCGATGAGAGAAAGTGTCGCGGTGGGCGAGCTCTACGCTCATCAAAGGAACGCAGCCCAGTGGCATTCTCAGGAGCCGGGGGTTTGAGTGCTGTGGTCCGGTCGACCGGGCGATGTCGCGTGTAATGGGTGCCTTGTGGATTGCATACGGAAGCTAGGGGCCTTTACGCCGTCCTTGCGACCGTTCTCGTTGATGTGATGGTGCACCATTGGGAGCTGAATCTGTCGTGTATGAGCGCCTCGCCGAAACGCATTCTTCGCTAGCGTTGCGCCGATGGTGTCATCGGGCGCCGCCGATCTCTTTCTCCGTGAACGTCGAGGCAGAGTTTGGATGCTCCATGTCCGGAGGAGAAAGGCCGGTAGGTGTTCTGCCGCCGTGCAGAAGGACATCCTTGACTCGAGACCGAGTTAGTCGGAGGGATAGGGTGTGGGGAAGACACAGCCCCCGGGCGTGGGCAGGCTGAGGTTGGTCAGAGGATCTCGATGACGCCGTGGGCGCTCTCGCGTCTGGATCAGTGATTTGAAATCGTCCCTTCAGACCGGGCAGCCGGGCTAAGCGTCGCCATCGCGCCTCGATGCTTGCCCGCTCGACAAGTTATTTGTTTGGTGCTCCGGCTTCGTTCAATCTTTGATTGCATCTCGTCTTCCGCCAAACCTTGTCGACTTTGACGCAGCGACAATCCTCATAAGATGCCCTCTTGTCATCACCAGTGACCCCCTTTCACGCACGGCATGCACTCCCTCCTCACCGCCGCTTCCCACCCTCATGATCCCCTCGCATGGCTCGACGAAATTTCCGGTTTCCATCCTACAGGCCTTGTCGGCAACTCTGAGGAGCTTATCTCCTCAGATTCATCCCAGTCTGCACCTTCTGGACAGTCGCCGTTTTCTGGCTCTCTCACCCCTCTCAATCCCGCCAATTCAACCTCTGAGTCTCCCGAGCACCTTGCCTCTAACGATGATGGATATGCGTCTGAAACATCTACTTCCGACTCCTCCTCTTCTTCGCGGCAAGCGAAAAAGGCCAGGATTGCCTTAGACCCAAGTCAGCCGTTGACCGCGAAGGGCAAGCCACGTGCTCGTGTATATGTAGCATGTCATGAGTGGTGAGTACCACCATGGAGATGATAGCGAATTCGGCCGTTTGCTCCGTGACTCTCGAGACGGACGTGGTTATGGTGAGCTTCCTTCCTTCTACCTCGTGATGGGGCGCAGCATAAGGCCCATCACCGGGTTCTAAGTCGAAGGCCGCTATATCACGTCCAGTTCTCTACGCAAGTCCATGTCGGCCAGGCTCCCTCCTCTCGCTTGAGTTGTCTTCAGCTCTGACCTCCATCCTGCAGCCGCACCCGCAAGATCCGTTGTGATGGCGCGAAGCCTGTCTGCTTCAACTGTCAGCGCAGGGACGCGAGCTTAGAGCACTGCACCTATGACGCCGCACCGAAGCGCCGCGGGCAGGACAAAATCCCCGGTTCGAGGACCCGCACTGGCCCCGGCAAACCAGACCCGCGACATATCCAGCCATCCGACCACGACGGAGAGTGTCGGTCTGGCAGTCCCAGATCCCGTGCAAGAAGTCGCGCCTCCGCCAAACCGCACTTCGAGGTCAGTTGAGTCCCCTTGCAACCATGCCGCAGCGTTGGAGCGTGTCGTCCTCTCGAGATCGGACCGCACTCGCGCCGCCAGCATTGACGGGCACCATGAGGCCTGCTCCCCCTGGGGAGATCCTAGTCGCGCCCCATGTCTAAACGGCTCGCGCTAGCCTATCCTGGGCCGGCGCTGCCTCTGGTCACCAGAAAGTGCACCAGCCTTTCTACGACCCCTTGCTCCCGAACTCAGCTGATATACCATTTTTGTCCAGAATCTCCTCCAGGGATTCGACCCTGCAGCGTTCGACCCCGAGGACGTCGAGTCCTATCGCCTTCCCACCCCTCCCCCCATGGCCATGCATGCCAACGAGGACGAAGACGAGGCCGAGACTTCTAATCAAGGGCAGCAAATAGCAGCTACGCCCAGCATGAAGTTCGCACGTGAAACATGGTGGGACGCCCTCCTTGTAACCTACACAAATGACTCGGAAGGATGCGTGGTTGTGGACGGGACCCTATCTAACGAACAACGCCTAGACGCCACGCAACGAATCTTCACCGACATTCGAACACTGCTCCGCGCCTCGCTCTACTGGGCCAGCTTTATGCACCTCCCGCGCTTCTTCGAGACTATCCTGGATCCCGTCCGGCGCCAGACGGTTCAACCAGCTCTCCTCATCGGCATGCTAGCCGTTGGTGCCCTTGTGAAGCGTGCCAAGGACAGAACCGATTATGCCAAGGACAGAAAACGTGCCATGAAACTTGTGGACCACGCACACTCCGCCATCCAAGCCAGCCTGGCCTCGAACTGGGTTGACGTAGGACTTGTAGAAGCAGCTTGGGTGAGTTTATCTTCGCGTTCCCACGTCTCCGCTCTCCTAATCTATCTCCTCAGTTTGTCTCTTACTTTGAGATGCATGGGCACAACCAACACAAGACAGAACGTTGTCGATCCTCGATGCTCCTTCTCGACTCCCTCATCCGCCTCCTCTCCCTCACTACCCTCGATGTCACACATCCACAAGGCCGATACGCAATATTTTACACCTACCAGTTGAACGGCGCCAGCACCACTGCATCCAGTCCACCTTTCATGCGCCATGACCCCAGGGCCAACTCCTTCCCATATCCCGCCGCGCCATGCAGTACCAATCCACCCGATGAGCCCGGCGGCGGGGCGCCCGGTCACACTTCGGGCTGCGGTTGCGAGAAGTACACTCTGAAACAACAATGGCCGACTGTGGCTACGATCGCACCGCTCTGGCAAGCGACGGCGATGTGGCCGCAGGGCAAGGATCTGGTCGAAGGCGAAGTCCAGAAGGAAGAAGGGCGTCGGCTAGTGTGGTCTAGCATCATGCTCACCTCAAGCTACGAGAGCGCAGCCCTCGACCCTCGGAACCAGGAGGACCGCCTCAACCTCCATCTCGAAGACTATCATAATGTTTGTACTTTACCCCCTACGCTCTCAGCCGGATCTTGTCTAAATGTCTTTCCCAGCTTGCCGTGCTTTTCCCAGGGGAGACGGTCCGCGACAAGGGGTTCGCGCCCGTACGCCGGGACAACGTCTGGAACTTGTGCATTCGTGCGATGTTGCTCTGGTACACGAGCATGCGCACGCGGGCCAATGCGCGCCTCAGCTTGCAAGAGCGCGCTGAGTTCGCAACTAACGCTTGGCTCGAGGCGGACGCGATCGAGGCGGCGCTTGACGCCCATTCTTGCAACCTCGAGGCTGGGACTCTCTATCAAGCGCGGGAGTACCTGTTTAAGTGAGTGGGTCTCGTTTCCGGCCTCTGTAGTCGTATACTGACTGGGTATATCGCCTTCCAGCTGCAGAATGTGTGTATCACATGAGTTCAGGCTATTTGCCCCTCAGGTTACGACGTGCGTTTTTCCTTCAACGTTGACTTGATATCACCCTCCTCATAGCAGTGCCTTTTTAGAAACGGTTTCATGTCCATCTATCGCGAGAAGGCAGAAACATGGCGTACGTTCCGCGCCTCTTACTTCCGCACCCATTCTAACCCGAGGGCTTCCCAGTGCGCACTCAAATGTGGGTGGCCGATTGGATCTGGAAGGGTCTACGTGACCCCGACAACATTCTCGCCGGTCGACCGCTCCTGCTCTACTGGTTCATGGGCCACATCAACCGGTGCGCTCCATCGCCTTCATTTGTAGCTTCGTGGTCATCTCATCTTTAGTTCTGCCCATTCAGCGCGCTCTCAATCTTCGACTACGACCCCACATTGCTCATCGCTCTCGAAGCAGCAAAAGTGTTTACGAAGCCCTTGGAATACTTGCTGCGCCTTTGGCCAGGAGACTGTGAGCCCTTTCGCTGAACCCTTGCAACGTATTTCTAAGCCTCTTTCCGCATACAGACCAGAGGCGGAAGTGGGAGACCCTCCGGATCGCATTGGTGCAAGCTTGTCTCAGGGGTGGTGTCGACCCGCCCGCATGTGCCTTTACCATTCCCCCTGATCCCCTACCTCAAGACAGTGGCAACAAGGAGAGGGAAAACACAACCAACGCGACTGTCGAGGAGGTTGTGGAAGTGCCTTCAACTTCAGGACTCTGATACATCTCGAATCCCTATCATTTGCAGGAGATCAACGTTAATGCCTTACGTAGAATCTAGATATACCTGTGCTCTCTATCATCGCTCTTAATAGCACTGTAATACTGTTTTACCTACCTTCTCCAGCCTTCAGTATAGGAGTTCGAATGTGCTCAGGTCCTGACGATGACGTCACCACATGTTGAGCCGCTGCTGGGTGTACTAAATATGGTCATTCTCACGCTTCATTTAATTTTCCAGCCAGACAACGCCCAAACCTTATTCTGTTATACCCTCGCGACTCACGGTAATCTGTCCACACCCCGTTCACCTCCTCCGGAAATCTCTTGAGCATGGTCAAATATACTTAGAGGTATAGCGCCCCTCGAGTCCTTGATGGATTTAGCCCTCACTTCTCTCCACGCGCTTCAGGAACAAAGAATTCACACCGGCTCGGTATGCACGCAACCTCCGCCGCTCGTGACCGTCGCTCGTCGTCAACTGACGCGACAACGTCGGTGTTGCCCATGTGCGGCACCCTCGCCATCGCCCACGCGGCTCAAAACCGGAACATTTAACCAAGCCGCATAAGTTTGTCGGGTCAGAAGACTCCGAATCCACGGTCTTCACCTGCATACCTCCGCCCAGAAACTACGCGTCACCTACCCACGAGCGCGGAGCGCTGATCAGGAGGGCATCATCATCCGCTCTCTTTGAAGTGCTCGGGCATCGAAGAACCACACCGTGTCGGCGCGAAATGATCCTCCGTCCGCGGTCCGGGCCCGCCTCGCAAACGCGCGGGCCGAGTAAGGGCCGCCACCCTCTTCCCCCTCTGCCGCAGGATATTTAGGTCTCGCGGGTGGCCAGGCGTCGAGTCGGACGTCGTGGAAACAATCCTCGATTGACCCTCGAAAACGTACGAGCGGAACAACAGCCCCTCCCCTCTCCACCTACCCCCACCCTCTCAGCTCTTCTCTGTTTCGCCCCGATGAAGTTCTCCTTGCTTGCTCTCCTCCCTGCGTTGATCGTCTGCGCGGTTGCGCGACCCGCGGAGGATGCAAGGCTTGTCAAGCGGGCGCCGCCGAAGGTCTACCTTGCCGGTGACTCAACTATGGCTGCAAACGGTGGTGGCGTGGGTACTGGCACCGATGGTGAGCTGTTCTTGCTCCTAGTAGACTCGCGTGCTCATAATATGCGATCTTTCTCCCTTCCCTTCTACTCCCTCGCTGCTCCCTTGATGCACAGGATGGGGTCAGTACCTCCAACAGTCGCTCAGCGGCGCGACGGTCATCAACGACGCGATCGGGGGCCGCTCCGCGCGCTCGTACACGAACGAGGGCCGCTTCCAGGCGATCGTCGACGTCGTCCAGCCAGGCGATATTGTCGTCATCGAGTTTGGGCACAACGACGGCGGCTCGCTCAGCACGACCGACAACGGGCGCACCGACTGCTTCGGTGACGGCGAGCAGACGTGCATCAGTCCAACCACAGGCGAGACCGTCTATACTTTCGTCTTCTACGAGGTTCAGGCGGGAAAGGCACTCCAGGCGAAGGGCGCGAACGTCATATTCTCCTCGCAAACCCCGGACAACCCATGGGAGACCGGCACGTTCACGTACACGCCGAACCGCTTCGTCGGCTATGCGCAGACAGCTGCGAAAGCAATTGGCGCCCAGTACGTCGACCACGGCCAATACGTCGCGAACGAATTCCAGCGGCTGGGGCTCACGGCCGTCGACGCGTTCTACCCGAACGACCACACGCACACGAGCGTCGCGGGCGCGCAGGTCGTCGCAGCGCAGTTCGTCAAGAGCGTTCTGTGCGCTAACGACGTGCTCGCGCCATTTGTCGTCAACTCGACCAGCAGCATTCCCGGAAGTTGCGTCTGAGGGGAAGGTTGGACTATAGGGATAGGCAAGCTCACTCAGGGTGTATCTGTAGCGACGTCGTTACGAAAAGAGCCGCTTCCTCATGAGATAGCATGTCTCGCCTGCCCTCGAAGACCGAAGCCCGGTCACGGTGCCGCGGTATATAGGCACATCATCCCTTAGGCCTTAATCCTGACACTGCCGCGTATGAGTATGAACCAACGAAATCGCCGCGGTGATGAACGGCGCGCTCGGTGAAACTCGGCGTGGTGGAACGTTGCCTAACATATACAAAGCCTATCCAGGGCCGGAGTGTTCTGACTTACCACACTATCGTGGTAATGTGTGGGTGTAATTGTGCGCCGAACTGACAAGTGATTAGATCATATTGATACGGCATTCTCTACGGACGAACCCTCCGCCCTCAGCGCGATCGCACGCGTTGGTGCGCCTCGTCCCCAACGTCTCTCTACGCGCTTCCGAGTCGGAATACCTTAATGTCGCTCGAGTGAGCGCGGTGTATAGCAAATATCTAGAAATAGTGTCAAGGCACGCGGAACTACCGCCCCCTCCAGCCCTACGACCAATCTTCGAAGATCGTCCGAATCCCCTGAGGCAGGCCTAGGGCACTTTTTGGGCGCACTTAGCGCGCTAGAGATAAACGGGAGCATTTCGAGGTGCGCTCCGAACCCGAACCGGAGGGAACCAGCTACGCTATTGAGACCGAGCGGAGAAGGTGGAAGTCTAGGGCAACACGTGAGAGGAGACAGGCTCGCGTCTACCGCTCATATAGTCAGTAACGTCAATGCGGCTGGGAAGCATCTTCGGTATGCGACGTGCGGCCCTTTAGAAGTTTGATTGCAGATTTTATTGACGGTGAGCGCGTGGAGTGCGTACTATTGGTGGTGTGACAGGTGTCGGCGAAATCGACCCACCGGACGTGGCAAGCCAGGAAGGACGGACTTGGGTGGCTCGGAAGGGTGAATACATCCGCCAGCCATATTCAACAGCGACAACCTTATCCGGAAAGGGGGACGATGCCCGGGTATGCGGGGAGTGCAGTTACACAAGGAGGACAACACTCTGTCCGGTACGTGATAAAGGGGCTGTGGCTCGTATTCATGGTCGTGCATAGTAGGAATGGTCCTGACCCAAACAAAGGTTTCCTCCAGCGTGCTGGATTGACGACCGAGTAATGAAGGCAGTAAAGGATAGTTCCAGTACGAGCACTCTGGGGGAAGCGTTGGGGCCTGTGATTCGAAGTCTGAAGGATCAGCGCACTGCTTAGCTTCGAACTTGTTTTTCGCAGATTCAGGAAGGTTATTCGTGCAAGTCGACCACGTCCCTGGCGTCCTGGAGCGAATAAACTGTTGTCGTACTCTGTGGGAATGTTTTGGAGCTCATATGTCCTAGAGATCACATACCTGCTCACCGCATGAAAAGGTACTGTGTGGATCATTCAAGACAGCGCTTGAACAGTGGATCCTATGCAATATGAAGTAATCAATGGAGTGAAATGCTGTGTGTTTATAGTTGTAGAAGGGGTAGCTCCTTATCATTGCCCCCTCTATACGGACTCAAGGGGAGTCAGTCTCCTGCTCTGTAGGGCCGGGGCACGAATGGCATACCAATGTTCAAGAACTATACTGCAAGCACTTTATTGCTGACGTGCTCAATTCTTGGAACAATGATCAAAGCCTTGTGAAGAAACAGAAATTCCGTTGCCAGAGAACCACTATCTTATTGGTTAGTCTCGCACGAAGACCCTTCAGCGGGGGATTAGGCCGAACTCAGCTCATTGATCGCAGTGGGCCTGATGGGGAATAAACAACAGTAACTTATCCCCACTGCACTGCAGTGCACAGCCTCGAAGCCTCATTACATAGCTTTCGCCTTCGAGGTCCTACTTTCACTCCGAGCATTGCTCTGAGTTCCTCTACAGAGAGGTAACGGCATCGGCCGAGAACCACTAGGATGTCCGAAATCTTTAAAGTCTTGTCCAAGGCGCTGCGGTCAACTCGGGCTGCGGCGCCAAAAGATCTCTAGGAGGTTTGACAGCTTGGAGACAGCTGTTATATGTGGTGGACCAGCGCTGAGATGTGATGATGGCGACGGAATAGACCAGAGGTCGGGTAGTGACAGATGAGCAGATTAGACGGAGAGAGCAATTGCAAGAACGCAAGATAGGAATGCACACTGGAGCAATCGTTGGAGAGGTGATGACGTAAGGACTACGGATCAGCAGAGCCCGTAGACTTGCCGGAGACACAGCCACGATGCAACGCCGCCCGACGCGTCGCGGCGGCGCAGCCGTCGCAGTCTTCTCCCCGCCCTGCCAGGGACACGCTCCAGCGGCGAAGGGTTGCCCGTGATGCCTGCCATAATAATCTATCCCTGCTTGCTTTGACTCCCCCACCACCACCACCCTCCCCGCCACCAGTTTCTCCTCCGTCCATCTCACCGCCACCACTCCTCCGGAGTCTCGTGCAGCCCCGCACCATGCCCGACCAGGCTATGCTAGACAACTCTCTCGCGTGGCTTGACTCCGTCATTGCAGTGGACTCGTCCGCTGACACGCACAGTGCTCAAGATACTGTTCAGCTCGACTTCTTCAATCTTGATGGCCCTGCTCCCTCCCAATCCAGCGCCTCACCTCCGGCCGTCCAGAACCCGCCCCTGCATGCTTCGACCTCTTCTTCCCCTGAACCTACGTCCAACATACCGGGTCCATCATCCAATGCTGCGCCAGCGAGCAACCCCCGACCGCCAAAGCCCCCGCGCCGGCGTATTAGGCCAAAGATCGCACTGGACCCTAACCAACCCCTAACTGCACGCGGCAAGCCTCGCGCTCGCGTGTACGTAGCTTGTAATCAATGGTGAGTTCTCTTATACGCGTCAAGAACCCTCCTATAGACTCCCCGATCACAGTCGTGTTCGGAAGACGCGTTGCGATGGGGCCAAGCCTATCTGCTTCAATTGCTGCAAGCGCCCTCCAGAAGACGGCGAGTCTTGTAGCTACGAGGCACAGCCCAAGCGTCGTGGTCAAGACAAAACCCCCGGTCTGCGTGTACGCTCGTCGAATAGCGAAAGACCTTCCAAGCGGAAACGTACCAATGATGGATCTGGCCACGACTCGGATAGTTCTGAAGATGATGATGAAGAGGACACTCACCAGCTTCAACCGTCCTACGACAGTTTCCCGGGCCTTTCGTCCGATGTTCGTAATTTGACGCACTCTGCTTAGTCGTAACGCTTGAGCTAACTTCGATACGTTTCTAGGAGTCCGAATATGATCCATTTCCCTTGGTGGACCTCGACAGTCCTACTTCGAACGTCGAGTTCTACATTCCGCCTGTGCGTCGTGATGCATCTCCAGCTATCCCGGCCCGACCAAGTCTCCAATTCGCACGCGACACTTGGTGGGATGCACTTCTCACGTTCTATTCCACCGAGGACGGGTTGACGGAGTCGGGCATTGTTCCCCTTACTGGAGATCAACGAACAGCAACGGTCTTGCACGTTGTCGCCGACCTACGTGCACTGTTCACTTCCTCCATATGGTGGCTGTCGTTCATCCATCTTCCCAGATTCTGGGATTCCATCCTCACTCCCAGTCGCCGAGTATCCGTACAGCCAAGTGTTGTCCTCAGTGCGTTGGCTATTGGTGTTTTTATCCAAAGCTCGGAGGTCGAGAGAGGTGCTGGCGGGCGCACGAAGGCACTCAAGCTCATAGATCTAGCGCATAGTTCGCTGCAAGCGAGTTTAGCATCTGGCTGGGTTGATTATGGTCTCGTACAGGCCGCCTGGGTAAGTACGAGCGTTTCTTCCATCACGTTCAAGATTCTAATGTTATCGTGGTGTGTTAGCTTATGGTGTATTTCGAGTTACAAACGCATCCTATGCAATCACTAGAGAGAAATCGGTCGTCGTTGCTTCTGCTTGACTCTCTCATTCGTCTGTTCTCCCTCACCACACTCGACGTCGACATCAAGAGTGCCCATCATTCTCAACGCCTCCCGATCTCTGCGGACCCAGCGTTCGTGACCCCCCCTCAAACGCCTCCAGAGTCGCCTCCAAATCTCCCCCCAGAGGTACCTCTTTCCCGCGCTGCAATCGAGCATTATCAAGCTAGCATCGCCCGAGCTCCTACCTGCAACTGCAACGCGCTTTGCCTCGAGCACTCTTGGCCCTCCGTGCGTGCTGTCGCGCCGTCATGGGCGGCTACGCCTATGTGGCCCGAATCACTTTCCGAAGCCGAATTTAGGAAGGAAGAGTGTCGCCGCCTGGTCTGGGCGAGCCTCATGGTCACAGCGAGCATGAACTCATATGTGTCAGTGATCGAAGGTATAGAAAAGGCCAACCTATATATCAAAAACCCCGACAACGTACGTATTTGATCTCAGCCATGTTCTGGTCGCGCCCACCCTGACCTTTCCCTTTTTCATCTAGTACGCCCTCTTGCTCCCTGGCGAGTCGCTCGCGATCGCAGGCGCACCTGTGCCCGCCTCGAACCTGTGGGCACTGTATCTGCGCACGATGATGCTCTTGCACAAGTGCGTCGGGATGCGGATCGACCCCGCGGTGAGCGACGCCGACCACGCCAACTTCGCGCTGTACGCGTGGATTGAGATCGACGCCACCGAACGCGCGCTCGACGGGCACACGTGTTTGCTTGAGCGCAACCTAGGCTTCCAGGCGCGCGAGATGCTTTTCAGCGCGCGCATGTGTATCTCGCACGAGTTTCAGCGGTTCATCCCTCAGATCACGACACACGGGAACCGACTCTTCTACCGCGACAAGGCCGAGCGTTGGCGTACGTGTCGCTCCTGATTCTTCTCCCGACTCTCCCTTCTTCCTAGATTGCTAACTCAAGGTTCTCTTCTAGTGCGGCAAAGGATGATGATGGCGGAGCGGCTCTGGCAGAACCTGATTTCAGGGATCGATGCGCCGGCGCTCGACCACAGGCGTCCTATGCTCATCTACTGGCACATGTCGCATGTCATGAAGTATGTTCTAAACCTTTCTCGTCTCCCTCTCGCGTGTCACTCACGGGGGATGCCCACACAGGGCGCTCGCCATGTGGAAGACCGACAACACCCTCCTCATCGCGCTTGAGGCGGCCAAGATGTTTTCGAGGCGCACAGAGTACATGATGCAATACTGGCCGAGCTCCCGTGCGTCCCCCTCTCGCGCCGGCTTAGCTCGCACTAACCACAGCTCTCTTCCCACACCCGCGTAGAGCAACGGCACTCGTGGCAGACCCTGCGCTTCCAGCTCGTGGAGGCGTGCCTCAAGGTCGGGATCGCCCCGCCCGATCCCTCGCTTCCCGGCACTATCGCCCAGCTCCGGAGCCAACTCGCTGCGAGTAGGGCTGCATCTGCGTCTAGCCAGGACCCTCAGGCCCCCCAAGCTCCTCTTCTTCCTCATCTCCATCCCCAGCAGTGTTGATATCGTTGCCCCCGCCGGACTCGTTTTCATGTATCCGCGTCGCTCCTGTTCGTGCCTTCAATGGATTGTGCCTTTAGCTAGCTCGCTGATCCACCGTTCTCCGCCGGGGGGGCGTGCGCTGGCAGCCGGGGGGCGGATGATATGGTGGCGGCACTAAAATTCACCCACCCAAACCGCACGAAGCTTACCGGAGCCATTCAATATAGACCGGCAGCGCGCCCCGCGGCGGAGTGCCGCCGCGCTGGCAGCAGTCTCGCCACAGCATCTCCGGCCACATGTCGCTCGCCGCCTGTGTGGGTGGAACCGACCATGCCTTGTGTGTGTTTTGCGACTAGCAAGTAGTCCGCCGCAGGGCGACTGTTTGTCAGGGCACACGCATACCGGCGTCCCGAGTCCGGAGCGATCAGCGTGTAAGGGAAGATAAAACGCGAAGAGTCCGGACTCTAGAATGAATTTTCTCCCAGCCCTCCCTCCCCCTTCCTGCTACTAGCACTTCCAGCGACAATCCTCTCAACATGAACGTGTACCCCGTCAGAGACCCCGGGGTGCTCATGTACAACATGAAGGCATTTTCGGAGGTCAGGATGCCGCGCAAGGGCTTTTTCATGACGTTCGTGCATTCCAGCTCTCCACCAAATTGGGTAACTGATTAACCTATCCAGTCGAGGCGAGGTACGGTACCACTTTGTGTCCTCCCTTGCGCCGACGAGAACCCGACGAGAACCTCACTAACGCAGCGGTGCTTCCCGCCCACAGTCTTCCGCCGTCCTTGGAAGGCTCTACGCCGCAGCAAGCCGCGTCCATGAATCGCGCAATGCGCGCTGCCGCGTCAATGAGCTCCCCCCGGAGGTCCTCGCCCTCGTCTTCGCCTTCGTCCCCTCCCCCGTCGGCCCCGGCCCCGCCAGCGCCACCGCGGGAATCAGCAACCCCCGCGGCGCAGCGCCGCACAGCCGTGCGAGGCGCACGCGCGACCTCGTTCCCCTCACGCACGTCTGCCGGCACTGGCGCGCCCTCGCTCTCGCCACCCCCGCGCTCTGGACCAGCATCTGCGAGGACGGCCCCGGGCCCGCCCGCACCGCGGCGGCCTCGGCGGTGTTCCTCGCCCGCGCGAAGCACGCCCCGCTCACCGTGCACATCAACCGCCCCGCCCCGAGCGCCGCCCTCGTCACCGCCCTCGCTAGCCCCGCGCCCGGGCCGGGTGCGGGCGCGGGCGCAAGTTCGAGCGCGGGCGCGGGGGAAAGCGCAGGCGCGCGGGTGGCCGAGCTAGACCTCCACGACCTGCGCGCGCTATCCCCGCCCCAACTCGTCGCACAGCTCCTCTCGTTCCCTGCCCCACGCCTCCTTCGTGCCACCGTCCGCTATTGCGCGGAGCGCGCGGCGGCGCAAGACCCCGACGACGCAAACGCGGATGCACCGGAGTTGGAGCCCCCTGCGGTCGCGCTGTTCGCAGGGACGGCGCCGCGGTTGGAGGACCTGACATTGCACGACGTGCCCTTCCTCCCGGCGAATGCACTCGCCGCCCTGCGGCGGCTCCGCCTGTCCTTCGACGTCACGGCCGCGCGGTGGACGCCCCGGGACCTGGTGCGGCTCCTCCCACGGCTGCCCGTTCTGGAGGAGCTGCGCGTGTCCGGCGCGAGTGCCGCCGCCGCATACGAGGCCCGCGACGCGGGTGCAGACGAGGAGCCATCCGCCGGTGTGCTTCCCTGCTTGCGCACGTTCGAGGTCTCCAGAGGCCACAGCGACGACGCGGACCCTGCCGCCTTCGCGCGCGAAGTCCTCTCGCGGGTTTCGCTCCCGAGCAGGTGCAATATCCGACTGCGGGGCGTCCCCGCGCGTCGCCTCGTGACCCTAACGGACCTTCACCTCCCCCACGCCGACACATTCACGCGATTCTCCGTGGATGTAACGTTCACAGCGATATCCCTCGTCGCGTCGACCTCCGATTCCCTTGCATCCTTCAGCGCCGAGCTGGAGACCGCCGGCGCGACCAAGGCTCGTCTACAATCCTGCGTCATCGCGTTCGCCACGGCAGGGCCCGCAGCGGCGGCTCGCTCGGTGTCTGTTGCAAGCCAGCGCGCGTGGGCGGCGTGGTGCGATGCGTCGGCGTTCCTGTCCGCGCTCTCGAACGTCGCCGAGCTGGAAATCTGCGACACGCTTTTGGCCGACGAGCTCCTCGATTCGTTGCGCACCCCGCTCAAGGTTCCGGACGACACCCAGTCTGCAAGTTTACCATGCTCGCGCCTAGAGACACTTAGGCTGCCTCCAGGAACGAACCCTGTAGAGAAGCTGGAGGCTATATGTTCGGAGCGGAAAGCCCGAGGAGGTCTATGCACCGCGTTCGAGTCCGCTCGGCCCTGTATACCGCTGTAGTAAGGGCCAGGTTTGTATATACACGCGCGCAGAGAACCCAGTTCTTCTTCGGCCCGTCTAGTTATTCTACGCCAAACAAGTCGGAGGAGGCCAGTAGTAGATACTCCGCTGCCCATGCCACTGCTTAAAGTTCCATTAATCACTGGCGTCCCAGCTACTATATATTTACTTCATCCCTAATATGTGTCGCATGACTCCCTGTGCGAAGTGTGTCAACAGGTTTATTGTGCTTTCCTCAGGGCTGCGAAACGCCGGAAGTTCGGTATTCCAGTTTTGAGAGTGCAACTGCTCACAGTGCTTGCCGCGCAGTGATGGGCGCCTATTCTAATTGTCTTTGCCTCTCTCTCGCGACTTCCTCCGCTCGCTCCCCCCGCCGCGCCCGCTCTATTTCGCTAACTTTTCATCATCCCCTCGCGGTTGCGAAGCCGTCATGCGAGTGCAATTGTCCCCCTGCGAAGCCTGTCGCCCATTGTCGCTCGCCGAGTCGCCGTTAAGTATGTCGTCTTCGGACATGCGTCCCCAAGGCAGGCCTTCCTTCACAGTCGCATGTCGCTCCTCGCCCCGTCCTCATCATTCCTTCACCTCGGCCAGGCGTTGACGGTAAACCAGGCGGGCTGCTGGGTCCAGCGTTTGATCGATCACTACATGTCCGGTGCGTCTCGTCACCCTCTCCCGCAGCGTTCATTGACTAACGCTGCGGCCGAACGCATCTGTCGTGCAACCAGGCGTCGAGAAGCTTAAGCCGTGCACGTTGGACGATGTTGAGTTTGAAGATTACGCGCCTCGCCTGTGGAGGTTGCTTCGGCACGCAGGCGTGCTGGAACAGTCGCTGTGTCGGATGTGTTTCTTCCTGCATCCGCAAGTTGTCCGGACCGTCATTGCAATAGTGCGTCCCCCTATCGGTCTTCTGGGCACCCTTCTTGACCCCTCCATACCTTCTTGCTAGATCGTTGCTGCTCGCCGTCAAAGGAATCTATTTACACAGAGCGCCGACACGAAGGCTGACCCATGTTACATTCTCGACAACACCGTTATTGAGCGCATGGGGGTATACCTCCAAGAAGTCGTCGCTCATCTTATTGCCACAGACAACTGGGTCAAAACCAAGGAGTATCAACAGCTCAAGGATGCTTTCGATGCCCACCTCGACGAGATGCAGGGGCCCCTCGCACCCTTCCAGACCTCACAGCCGGGCTCCTCCCAGCAGGCAGAACAAGAGAACGGGATAGCCGAAGATGATTTACTCGCGTCTTTTCTGTCGTCCATATCCCCCTCCCACTTCTTCGGCGATCCCCCGCTTCCTAATGCTGATTATGCGATCTGGCGCGGCAACTTCACACCCGTCACGTCGCAAGAGGAACGCCCATATCAGTCCCCTTCACTGTATGCCTGCGGAAGCTCGCGCGAAGATGAAAGCGCGTCAACATCGTCTACGTCTACCACAGTATTTTCACTGGGTCCAGAGCCTTCCGCGATGGATGCCGCAGCCCTCGAGGACGACGTCCCTACGATCCAAAGACGGTCTCCAACTCCCCCTGTAGAACCTAACGAGTGTTCTCCCTCGCGCACCCCGCCCCCTTCCCCACATCTCCTCTCTCCGTATCCCTCCACCCCGCGGCGCGCCGCCTCGTTGCCTCCGGATGCGCGCCGTCTACGAGGAAACCGTCGCCCTCCCTCCACGCCACCATCATCACCTTCACCGCGTCCAAAGAAGCGCAAGAGACCTGCCCAGGATAACCCTCATCCCTCCACCATGAAGCCCCAGAAGATGCGACGCATCCACATCGGTCCCCCAGATGCGCTCACATCTTCCGATGAGGAGAACAAGCCCACCCTCGGACAAGCCCTCCCGGTCCACGCGCCCCGTCCCACACTAGCCCTTCCCTCGCGCAGGCGGTCCCTTCGGCGCACCCGGTCCCGAGAAACCATTCCGCGTCCCTCTTCTCCTGACCCTGCTGGGCCGTCCACCTTCCTGTTGCACAGCGATGCGGCGGACGACGCAGACATAGAGTCGACGACCGTCGAACACGACGATTGGGACGCGATGAGCTTTGCAATGCTCGGCGACGACGACCGCCATTTCGGAGGGTCCCCGCGCATCGAGTCTCCGCCTCGCCGTCGGTCTCTTGGGGACCTGTTCCACTCCATCCGAGGCTTCTTTAGGCGCCTTTGAGGTTGCGGCCTCCTTTTCACGGAAGATCTTCTCTGACGACCTCTTATGACGACCCGCACGCACATGAACTTTTGCCGGCCTCGTCTCTTCACGATACCCCCCCCCCCCCTCTTAAGATGTAATTCGTGTATAATGTGTTTATTGGTATTGTCATGGACATTCCTGGTTGGTTCTCTGTACAGTCATATAAGTGTAGTGTAACATTCTCATCCCACATGTCCTACATATGCCTATGCCCTAACCATATGCGCTTCTCCTATGCAGTCTACGAACGCATTTTGCATCTCAGCCATTGTACCATATCCGCATCTGTACATACTCCGAAACTCTTGCAATTCAACTACTCTCTACCGAAAGAGGAGCGTGCCATTCCCAACAGACATTGCATTAACCAAAGATGTAGTGATGATACATAGATGACAGTAAATAGAGGGCACATGCACATGCAACTCGACCGGATTCGTGAAAGGGGGCGTTCTATGAGTACCGTCCGTGCGTCAGATTGTCCAGTGCCGTGTAGTCGTGCGAGTCGTCAGAGGCCGAGGCTCAGAAGTCGTCAGCCATCACGTCGCGGTACGCTCGTCGGTCTCGCTCGTCCGGGTACAGCATGTCGTCAGAGTCCGAGTCCTCGTGAAACGCGTCTGCTCCCCAGTCGTTAGCCGTCGCGCGCCAACCGCCAGCTGGCGTGCGCATGCGCGCCGCTGTGTACTCACCGCTACCCGCGTCATCATCTCGGTCGGACTCTTCCTCGTCCGGGTAGTCATTGGTGTACCAGTCCTCAGCTGGGATGGATTATTGTGAAGCCAGAGAGGCTCAAGAGCAATTAACATATCGAGACGCACCATTGGAATCCTCGTCATCCTCATCGCTGTACTCTTCGTCCGAATCATCTTCACCGACCAACCCGCTCAATTCAGGGGGGAGGTTCGTCCTATCGAGGGTTGGAACGCGGCCTGAGAGAAAGGAGAAAGAAGGCAACACTCACAACTTGGCGATGTTCGACCCAGCTTCGGAGTGATAAAGGTCCTGGACCGTCGTCGGGCGATGGAAGAAAACATCGTACACGTAATCTTCCTCCATACTGTCGGCGTCCTTGTCACCTTTACCGGGGGCGTGCGGAGGGACAAACTCGCCCACTACCAATTCTAAGGGTCAACAGTAGGCGCACAAGAGCCACAACAAACGCACGATTGAGATAATCCTTCAGGAGAGGCAGGAACTTCTCGATCTCCGCGTCTGTCTCCGTCGGGGCAATCGCTTTGTCTCCTGTCGAGAGAACGGCCTCATACATCTTGAACTGTGCAGCCTTCTTAGCAGCATCAAGCTCCTTCGTGGACCAGACTTTTGGACTAAGAGGGGTGAGAGATCGCACTGGGCAGAGACCTTCAGACATTCAGAAAGACGTACGGTGCGTTAGACTGGCGACGCCGCGCGTACGGATCTTCCTTCGTCTCCTCCTGTTGTACGATCTTGTACGTTCTATTAGGGGTTGGCCATTTCGGGCTTTTGTACTGTGGAGGACCAGGCTTTGCTGGTGCTACAGCAGCCAACGCCCGCGCAGTTGCGGCCTCAGGGGTGACAGCAGCACTTTCAACAGGCTCAGGAGCTGCTTCTCGCCTCTTCTCTCGCGCGAGCCCGGCGATATGTCTCTGCAGGAGGGAAGCAAATGAGCCAGGGCACGGTATACATAAGGCAAGTGACGCACCTCGAGCTGCTTCTTCTGCTGCTCGTCATTCCATTCTGCCTGTTCCACCGTCCCCGCGTACTGGAACACGCCCTTTGTCTTCTTCCTGCTGGGTGACGCATCGACAACTGGGTTCGCGAGAAGCGCGTGGTCAGATAGGAGCGCGCTGCAGCCACAGTATTCAGCCACTGACCGAGCGCATCCAGGGGCTCTTCGTGCCGCTTACGCTTGATGCGTACGATTGCATAGGGTTGCGGTGGTGTTGAGTGCGGAGGGTCGATATCCATGGTCGCCATACCTGGCGCAGAGAGGCGGAAGGAGGGTGGTGGTCGGTGGTCAAGCCTTGCAGGAGCCTCGAGCTTGTCTGGCTGTCTCGACTCCTCCGGCGTCCGCACGACCACTCCGCCACGTGGGAATCAAATGACGCTGCCGTCATGTGATCGTATCCAGCGTCCACGCTCCGATCTGGGATCTGCAAGTCTTGGAAAAGCCTTCGTGAATCTTCAGTGCTACGGGATTGAGTAAAATATTACCACCCCTTACTTGAAGAAGTGATGTCACTCCCTCTTGCGCTCCACAAAGTTTATGTACTACAAAATTCCGAGGACGGAATGTGATAGCTTCTGCATAATGTGTACACTTCGATGAAGCTCCGAGTTACAGCATCCTCAGATATCATACAAACACCCAATATCGTAAAGTTCGTGCAAACATATCTCGACGTGACCGGTCGTAGCAGGCCGGCAGCCTCAAACGGACTCCTTGGTTATTGAATGTGTCTGCAGTCAGACACACCATTAGCCACACTCCTTCGTTCCACTAGGGCACAAGCTTACCGAAGAGCTCGTCTCCCGCGTCGCCTTCCGCAGCTTCGCGGGCTTCTTGTTAAACTTCAAGTATCCCAAGAACGCCAAGACGGCGAACACGAGCGCCCACACCACGATCGCCACCGCCGCACCAATAAAGCCCGCAGCAACAGGGGAGACTGGATCGGTAGCGATACGCACCCCCGTCGAAGACTGCACCGTGAACGCGCTGCAGCCCCGGAGCGAGGGCTGCTCGCACACCGCGCACCACTGGCTGCCCGTGCTGACGCCCACAGGCGTGAACACGGCGAGGAAGTCGGAGATGGGGACGTCGTCCGTGCTCTTAAGCGACAGCGACGAACCATCGAGCTGCATCGGGTATTGCTTCAAGGTCGCGTCGTCAGTGCCGTTCTTGAACATGAAGCGAACGATAGGCTCCGCCGTTTGGTCAGCGGGCTGCCGGACTTCAAGCACGACGGCGGCAGCGTAGTTGACTAGTGTTCAGAACGGGGCCTCGAGAATTAGCTATGAGTTAGATCAGATATGGGCCGGGGACCCACCAATGGCCTCGGGAAGAGCGCCGTTGGCGTTCACGCCGGTCATGTTGAATAGACTCAGGAACGGTTTGTAGGAGATCGCCGAGTAGTGCAGCTTGAGCGGGTCAGAGGCATTCACAATGCGCGTAATTGCGGTCGTAACGGACGGGACCATGGTGAGGAAGGCGACTAGATGTTTCGATGAGTAATGTAAAAGCAGGGGCACCCAACTGGATGACATACTGTTCCCAATGCCATCGAAGCTAGCGTCGCTGAAGACGCCGTACTCGTGCCAGTTCGCCAGATCCCGGGCTTGCGCAAGATACCCGTGAGGGAGCGTGTCGTTGAACGTTTTGTTATGAATCGACTGCACGTTCATATAGTCAAAGATCTATCCCAAACTCAGGTTAGCATCCAACTGGTAAGGGCTGCATCTCCTGCAGGCTTACATTCCACTACAAAATCGTGATTGTGAGTAGCTAGATCCGCAATGCCAGATGACTTTCGTACCATATTTTGCAGGGTTACTGCTCGACCATCCATAAACGGCTGAAGGCTGTTGAGGAACGTTGCAGACTCCGCCGCCTTGGCCGTGAACTCTGCCGAGGCATAGAAGTTCGAAGTGTGCTCGTCAAGGGCCTGCGTGCGGGTGTCCTTAGTTTCTCGAGGTGTGGCGACCAGAACTACACTCACCGGGCAGGACGTGAAGCCCTCCAACGACACATCTTCGTTGGGCTCTACCGACTCGACTGTTAAAGTCGTATCATGCGATTAGTTTCATTCGTACACGTCAATAATGCTGAATATAGACTCACTGGGGACATACTGGTACCCGCCTAGGGGGCTAGTGACATTCGTGCCATTTGAAAGCGTGATGGTTGAGAGGGAAGTAGGTTGCCACAAGCCCTGCGTAAGAGCGATCGAACTGTCGAAGATCACTCCACCCTCGCCTCCGGCATCCGCTCGTACTTGCACCTGAGATTGCTGGAAGAGCGAACTGCTGTTGGCGATGCCTTCGATGAACGAAGAGGAGGATGGGTCCAAATAGAGGCTCCTGAAGAACGCTCCGAGATCGAACTCTTGTTGCTGATAAAAGGGATTGCGTTAGTATGAAACCCTTGGTATATCCACTCGGAGCAGGGCCAGGGAGTAAATCTCAAGGCTCTCCTATTGCGCTGCCTGAACACCTGCCCATTTCGTGACTCGAGCTTTCTCTCCTGTGCTCGGATACTTGCCCCCGCTCGCCCTCCCCTGGTGAACCCAAAGAAACATGGGACGTACCTCGCCGAGCGGCGTGATCGCCGTCGCAGACGCGCTGTAAGTGTTCGGGTCCTGGTAGAACCCCTGCCTATCGCCGTGGCGCGCAAGTATGACCGCACCGATCACGGTGCTGTTGTCGTTAGACATCCTGGGACAGTCCTACGCCAGGGGCTTGAGAACGATTCAAGAGACCAGCGTACGTCCCAGCGACCAGAGTCGAGTGACTCTAGGGGTGCAGGGATGTTGATGGAAGGAGGACAACGTCGCGCCGTGCCGCGGTCTTGCCGTACTTTGTATTTTGTAGGAGGGCGCCATCAAACCCAGTTCTGGTTCTGACGATAATTGGATTCGTACTCCTTGGGATTCGCGAAGAACGTCTGGACGGGCACGTGTGAGAGGCAATGACGGCTGGGGTCAAATTCTCGCATCATGCCATGTCGTCCAGACACATGTTTGCCCCCTCTGTGTAGGTCCAAAAGCTGTTTCTGATGGGCTCAGCATCACTTACAAGGGGCCGTATGTGTTTTCCAGACATCATTCTCGAGTCAAGTGGGCGAGGATCGAGTCAAAAAGAGCTGGAGGACGCGTACCACGACAGTCAGCATCCATCGCTACTGTCAATCTAAGCGAAGATTATCTAGCCGAGACGCACCTCCACCTTGCCTTTCCGCGGCACATGACGGAGAGGAGCACGCTGCACGACCTTCGTTCTCGCACGATATCAAAAATATCCTTGCGATAATTCTCGCAGGCGCGGCGAGGATAGAGGGGACGGCGGCAAGGGTGGGCGCGGAGCCGGCCCTCAACCAGATAGCATCAACGAGGCCTGGCCGCGGCCCGGGTGGCGACAGAGCCGCGCAACGGGCGCTCTCCAGCGCTCGTGCATCATTCATCCATCGACACCACAAGGCTCCCCGCGCCTCTTCGAGAAGTTGGTCAAAATGACAGATGATGAATAAGCCGGAAGGAGCATCCTGTTCCCCTGCAGGAACGGGAAACAAGCTCAAGGTTGGTCGTCGGCTCTACTAGTGGCCACCTTCTCAAAAACTCATCGGTGTATAGGGAATGACGTCACTGGTTCACTCAAGGACGCGATCTGCGCATTCTACTCACCGCCAACCAGCCGGTTGAGCTCCAGGTTCACCCAGGGGCCATGTTTTCTTCAGACATCAGCCCAAGGAGTAGGCCGCAGCATTTCGTTCCGCCCCTCCTCACCATTCCATTACGAGTGATCTGGCACAAGACAGCGTCCCTTGTGCGCGTTGATGATCATTACTCGTACGCGCCTCGCGACTGTATTCAAAAGGCTATCGCGCGGCGCAAGGGCGGTATCAATGATGCAGCGGCTCTCGTTATCATCCGACGACGTTCGACAGCTTCTTCTTGGCAGACGCGGACGCCAGACAAAGCGCCAAATCGAAATTTTGGAGAAGCTCCATACTGGGAACAGTCTACTATACATTCAATGCGACAACCCGAGAAGGAAATATTATGCGAAAGCCCGCGTCGCTGCCAGACGTATGGAGTGCATCGCAAGCGCTGCTGCGACGAGTCAACGTGGTGAGGGGGCAGAATACTACGCCGGTGTGGCTAACTTTGTGGAAGCATGGGCACTAAAGCGAGGAATCTATGATACAGCGATGCAGGGACAGCATGATGGAGACGAGAGAAGGAGATGATAAGAGGGGAAATCCAGGATCCGAGACAGCCTCCCTAAACGAATCAGGCGAAGTCAGCTTCCGGGGAGCGCACCGGACAATAGCGTGGACGTACGTGCGGTTTTTCAGTCAACGCTCGCTGATGGACGACCTCTCCGACGCAGAGTCGTCGAAATCTGAGGCACTCGACGCGGTGCTGGCTGTGCTTGACGTCTACACGCACGTGTGGTGAGACATGCAAGTTGTGATAGGCGGTTGTGAAGGCATACCGATGAGTCGCGCGAGTGTTTTGTACGTTTGGTGCGCGTGGACGAGATGACCTTCATGGGGACCTCATTGGAGCGCGCCTTGGGCTCTGGTGGCACCATGGGCGTGTTGATGAGGACCCAGGCAGTGGAAGACAGACGCGAAGCGAGGGCCGCGTGCATGGACATGGTGAAGTGCTAGTAGCGTGGGCTGGGGTGCTGGGATGGCACTTGGGCTGGAGAAGAGGCAGAGGGGCGCGCGGCTGGAAGATATATAGCGCGGCGGGCGCTGAGGGGTTCCTTCATTCTGTGGAGTCTCGTGGCTGCCGGAGCTTACGCACTTGTTAGTAGAGCGTGACGTCAGTTTCAATGGCCGGACGCGTCCGCCGTCGCCCTCAGGAGGCCCCGCCCAGGCGCCGCCCCTTAAACAAGCAAGTCCGTCTCCCGGCCCGGGGAAGCCACACCAGTCCCTATTCGGGCCGAAATCCTGCCCATCTCAGCTAACCTTGACGCCCTCGATCCTGAAGCTTGAAGCTTGAAGCCTCTCCTGCGGCCCACTCTCCCGAGGGCTTAGTAAAGCCCTCTCTTACAGTGTTTCCCACCAACACCACGAGCGCTCACGCCCTCCTACACTTCGCAAATGGCTGGAAAGGTCGCGATCGTGACTGGGGCTTCGTCTGGTACGCCCATCGTCTAGAATCTCCCGGCGGCCACCTGTGCTGACAGGATCGCCGCGATCTAGGAATTGGTCGGGCCACCGCGATCGCCCTCGCTCAAGCAGGTTGGGCGGTTGCGATCGTCGCCAGGCGTGCCGACAAACTCCGCGAAACCTCGGAACTTTGTGGGGACGCCTCAAAGGTCCATGTGTTCGCAGGCGATGTCACTAAAGAGGACGACGTCATCAGCCTGTTTCGCACAACCGTAGAACGCTTCGGTATCTCCCATGTCCATTCATTGAAGTACAGTAGAGCTGCTTACCGGTGGATCGTTGTCTCACAGGCCGCCTGGACATGGTGTTCAACGTACGCGTTATGGGGTCATGATCCCGCGCCATGCGCTGGGGACTGACGATCCTGCCGCAGAACGCGGGTATTACGGGACCCCATGTTCCCATCGAGCAGTTCTCCGTACAGGATCTCACACAGGTTCTGGGCGTGAACGTCGTCGGTGCATTTCTGTGCACGCGCGAGGCCGTGAAAGTATTCAAAGCTCAATCGCCGCCGGGAGGTGAGTTGGTGGCCACGACCTCACTAGATCTACCTCTACAATTGAGTACTTACACAGCTCCTCTGCTTCAATAGGGAGGATTATCAACAACGGGTCCATATCGGCCCAGACTCCGCGGCCTCATTCCGCCCCGTACACCTTGAGCAAGCACGCGATCACCGGGCTCACGAAGTCCACTGTTCTGGACGGAAGGGCGTTCGGTATCACTTGCACACAAATTGATATTGGCTAGTACCCCCTGCGTCTTCCCTCCCCACCAACCCTAACTATGCCCATCATGACGAATAGGCGGAGCACAGACTGCCCTGTCCCCTCCCCCTGAAGGAACCCTTCAGGCCGACGGACGCCTCTCCCGTGAAGCTACGTTCGACCCCAAGCACGTTGCCAATACCATCGTGCACATCGCCGGCCTCCCACTGGACGTTACCGTTCTCACATTCAACATCATGTGAGCGCTGCATTTCCCAGCGACCCTGCAGAACGCTCACTTCCTTTACGTCCGATAGGGCCACCACGATGCCGTTCGTCGGGCGCGGATAAACACCCGTGTCGCAGCTGACGCGCTGAGGAAGGGCTCTCATGGAGGGGTTACTATCTGCACTACTGCAGATCGCGGAATTTATTACTTGTACTATATGTCATTGAAACTCGAAAGCGATTAGAAGCCAGCTTCAGTGTGCATCCGCGAGCTCCAAGTCATGTGCTACATCTTGCTTATTTTATCACGAGCGACGAAATAAATTTAGGCTCCTGAACACGTGCTGAGCAACGGAAGGTAGACACATATTTATGATTGGAGCAGGCGGCAGAGAAGGCAACCCTCGAAGGTTTAGAATTGCTCTCGTACATATACGCGCAACGCGCCGGGTAGACACCTGACGGGTGCGCCGGTCAAGGTTCTCCACGAACGCAAACCGCAGGACTACATACACCTGTTCATACACGATCGCGAACAATATACCAGGACGTGACAGACAAGAAGGATGATGGGACGGCAGGGTTGTGGTTGCGGGGTGTCTTGGAAAAGTGGCTCCAATCCACTCTACAAGGCATTCTTGCGCCGCCACGCCTTCATGGTCTCTTGCTCGAACGCCATGCGCGTCGCCATGCAGCGCGAGGCATCCGCCGACGGAACATATCCCTCCCTGCACTTGCCTATAGACACACCGTCAGCTATCCTATTCTCAACCCGAAAAGGCAAACGACGGCACTCACGGACGATACACTCCCCGCTCGTGCACGTCACCGAGTCGACGTACGGGATGGCCGAGCAGTCGCGCCCGCCGTCCGCGGAGCGCTCTCCGAAGGGCGAGTCGTCGTACACGCACCCGCCGCAGCTCTCGAGGTCGTTGCGGACGTCCACGCACTCGAACGCCTTCAGGAACCCGCGCCCGGAGGAAGAACCGTACACGGGGCAGCTCTTGTGCCCTGACGGGCAGGTGGCGCGTTTCATCGCCCGGCGGTGCACGCTTGTAGGGGAGGCGCCGCCCGCTATAGAAGAGGGGTGGGAAGAAGGAACGTCAGGGGCCGTGATCAGAAGAAGACGGAGGTAGGGAGTCGGGCACGCACGACATTGGCCGCTGGAGCCGACGTCACAGGTGTTCGAAAGGCCCACGTCGGTGTTGCCGCACTGGGAGGAGCTCGTTGCTCCCAGAGGGGACGACGAGCCTTTGACGGGGCAGTTCTGGCAGTGAGGCTGGCCGGTCGTGGACTGGAAGGTGCCCGCGCAGCTACGATCGCGGGCCGACAATACGTCAGCACAGCCACAAAAGCCACCAATAGAAACGACAACAATAAATGAGACAAGGACAATATGCTCACCAGGAGCAGCAGGAGGTCTGGCCGCTCAGTGGCTGGAACTGGCCCGCCGCGCACAGGGGGCACTCGAGTCCAGTCCCCGGCGTGTCCGAGAAGCGACCGGGCGGGCACGCCTGCGGCGTAGAACGCCCCAACCCGTTGCAGAACGAGCCGGGCGGGCAGGGCAGACACGCCGCCTGACCGGTGAGCGGCTGGTACGTTCCCTGAGAACAGGCCGTCGATCCGGACGCCCCAGATCCGTCGGAGTTGGGACCGAAGGCGAACGAGCCCGCCGGCGCCGGGAGGCACGACGTCCCGCCCATGCCTGTAAGGAGAGAACAAGGGCGCGTTAGGAGACCATCGAGCATGAGCAGGGAGAGGGGGTGGCGTACTGTTCTGGAACGTGCCGGGAGCGCAAGATACGCAGTTAGGGGTTTGGCCCGTCGAGGAGAACGTCCCCGTCGGACATTGGGCAGCGTCGACGAGGACTGGCACTAGGAACAGGAGAGCGATGGAAGTTAGAGAGCGTGCCGGTAACATCGTGGAGGCGCGAACGGGCCCGGGGGGGTGCTGGAGGAATGAAGCACGGGACGAGGGACCACGACGTTGGCGCAGCACCGAGGCACTCATCCCGACCTATATGTACGCGAGACGGACATGCCATCATCGAACGGGGCTCGATGTGCAAACAACACATGGCCCTCGATCTGTATCGTGTCTAGAGGGGACGAACCGGAAACAAGCCCGTTTAGGCACCGGGAGAAGAAGTCCGCGGTCACCGAATGTTCGAACAGCCGCGCGTGGCTACGGCGAGGCCGCCACCTCGAAGTGCGTCTTCTTGTCCAACACCCTCAAGACCTCCGCCTGGACCGCCGGGGGTAGCGAGGACATTAGAGGGGCACGCCGCACCGACCATAGCTGCCGGGGGGGTCGACCGATCCGACTCGGGGGTGGCAAGTCTCCACTGGGATGGGGTGACAGGCTGGACGGGGCTGCGGCCAAAGGAAGTGTCGTCAGCGGATCGCCTGAAGACTGCAGAAGGCCGGCGAAATCATGCCTTTGCTGGCCAAGCACCGCCCAAACGACACATCGAACCCTTCGAGTCGGGACGCGGCGGCCAGCCGCGAGGCCGACCACTGTCCATGCGGGATCGGAGCGACCGCACGAGACGGCTCGATGATGTCCGCCAGGCACAGGCCGTTCATACTGCGCACTTTACCGCGTCTTGGGTGTCGAGGCGTATATATGCCGTAACCATGGATTCCTGGGCTCACACAGCCATGAGCTTGCAATCCCCGTCTAAAAACCGTTGAATCAGTTCAAGCGTTTCGCCGAAGTTTTGGCTACCGAGTGACCTGCCATGACGTGCCGAGAGATATAAGTAGTCTTCCAACGTCTGCGCCATGTAGCGGTCACTAGTTGCATACCCAGCAAGGCGAATGAGAGATAGGCAATTGGGAATGAAATAATTCTCACACGATGCTCGTGTCTGAGCGTCTCAGGGCAATTCGTAAATCCTGAGCGCATCCTTCGACCAATATGGTTTGAAGGTGTTTAGGCGCATGTCGGGTCCAGTGGGTCCGGCTGAGGGCCGTTCGAATGAAGCATCAGTGTACAACATGCCGATGACCCTTCGGAGAGCTCAGCGGTAGACTAGAGGAGCCATATTTAGTCCATAAGTCTCATATTGAACGGAGGTAGAGAGTCGAGAGCTTACGAAGGTCAAGACGCTTTGAACTCAGCATCGTACATCGATGCATCATGATGTCTGGGGCTTCTGGTGAGGAGAGAACTGCGAAATGGGGATGCTGAGGGCCAGTACGCCAATGAGTTTATGTCGTAGTTGTGGAGCGTCTCCTTCCGAAGTGCCCCCCGCTTTGCATGACAACCACTTCCTCGTCACCACGCAGACCGACATAGCCGAAACCTTTCTTGCATCCTATTGAGTCCGACGACGCATGCTAGTAAGAGTCATATCAGATTATACAACACGAGATGTCCCAGTACAATGACCTTCTCACCGTTAATATCCGCTACGAGGTGGACCACAAAAGTCAGCGGGTCCGGGAGCAGAGCCTCCCCCAAGTCTCCTCTTCAGGCTGTACCCTTTGCATCCGGCAAATTCGACCCAAGGATCATCGCATATTGCACATCTGCTCCCCGTCTCCTCATGCAATCGCCGACGAGTGAGGTTAGGATTCGTCCGTAACAAGTCTGTGCGGCCCTTACGTGCCGGAGGCTGAAAACGTTGATGGGCGTACGCAGAAAGCGAGGGAGAAGAGAAACCCACGCCAATGTCCGCTTTATCAGGAACCCCATCAACCCCAGGAGAGAACCTGCGTCAGAATCATTGCCGCATTTGTAGAAAAACTCTACGATCCTCTCTCTGGCGAAACTTTGTATCCTCACCCGGCGGTCCTCGACTCTCCGCCATCTATACATCACGGCGACTGCAGACATTGACGCCGCCAAGCCCAAGGCGAGCGGTGTACGTGCCGGGTCCGGTATTATGCCGCAGAACCGCATTGTCGCGGCGGCCGCATCGATGCAGTCTATTTGGTCGGCGGGCGAACCGCTCGGAGGTAGGCTGATTGAGCGGTCCCCGAGTTTGTCTGGAGGAGCTCCGCGACCGAGGTCGTGAGTAGACGAAATGGGGGACAGGATGAATAGCGTCCGTACCCACATGACTGGGGCTAGGATGCGCCGTGCTGTCTTCCATGCAGCGCACTAGCATCGGTCGTGGTATGACTTGTCAGCGCTCACCGGCCGCCGCTGAATGTAGACGGCGGTCTAGTGGCGATCCACAAGGAGGTGGGACCACCTTCGTGGGCTGTATGGGGCCTAGATCCAGCTAGGAATGCTGTACACTGTGCTGCTGTCATTGGAATCCAGGACACTCGGGACAACTTGCTGAGGAGGTGGAGGGCAGGTTGAGTTAATATGACACAGATGGGGTGCGAAAACAAGTGTATTATATCTGCCATTACAAGAAATATCATCACGAGCAGTATCCTAGCACGAGGCACTGAGAAATAACTTAGCTGAAACTGCTCCATCTACCCTTTCTACCATCCCATATGCTCTAGATATGAGCCCCAAGACGGAAGGTGCTTGCTATGATGTCCTGCACGCCTTCCTGTAGACCAACCAAGTTGTGTTGCCCCCAGAACGTCTCAATATACACAACCCTGCCCGCGAACCCGTCGAATTCCTCTATCACCCCAAAACTCGGAAGCTCGACCTTTCGCACGAGCTTACTTCGAGCGAGCCGACGCTGCTTCTCTGCATCTATGAAAGATTCGTACTCCTCGGCAGAAGGGATGACGCTCGGGGTATCAGGGAGTGCGAAAGCGACTGGAAGGTGGGGGTCGAGGAGCGCATCGAGTAGCGTTCGCGAGTGTTCGTACGGGATGTCCATGTCGTCCTGGCTATGGGCGATCAGCACCGGGACGTTGATATCCCTAATGATAGACAGGGTGTCAAACTCCGTATGAACGAGTCGCTTGATGAGCTCTGAGGGGACTTGTCAACAGGGGCCCAATACTGGGATGCATGTACGTACTTCGGCCAAACGAGAAAGTCTGGAGGGGCTGCAGTATCGGGATGCCGCGGATAGTGGCCGTCTCTACCAAAGTAGCAAGGTTCTTGAAAGGCGCCAGAAGCGCGACGCCGCGTGGCTTGATGTCTTCCTGTGCGAGCGCAGTGGCCAAGCCGGTGGCGACAGCCGTCCCCAAACTGTGCCCGATGATCATAACGTCCTTCGGCCGGGCGCCCTGTTCCATGAGCCAACGCCAGGCCGACTTCGCGTCCTCCACGAGGCCGTCGGGAGTGGGGATGCCTTCGCTCTCGCCGAAACCGCGATAGTCGATCACGAGCACGTTCGCGCGAAGCCGAGAGGTGAACGCAGAATAATGGAGCATACGCGGAGGAGCAGCACGTGTGGCGGCAGCGCCGTGGCAGTACAGGATGGTCGGGTACTCCTTAATTGCCTTCTGCACAACTTCCAGTGACGGATCCATGAGAGGTTCGGGGGAGGCGACCCGGTACGCTTGGTAGAACGGGTCGGAAAGAATGAACCACGAGCCGATGGTGACGTTATCCGGGGTAGTAAGTCCGAAGTTCATCGTCTTTCCAGCTACATAGTGCTGACATTAACACACGCGTGTACGCCCAGACAAGTTTAAGAACTTACGTGCAAGCCCGTACTTGTGAGGCAGGTCAAACCTGGCTCCCCAAGGAACACGCACTCCATGTTGGTATATCGCGCTGCACGAAGGAAGCGTCGGTAAGGAAGCGAGTATATGTGCATGACGGATGCTCACTGTCTCTGGAAGAACGGCGTTGCCAGGGCCGCGATGACGCAAGCATAGAGGATGCTGCTTGCAAAGGCAAACTTGTGCAGCTTGCTGAGGATGCCGCCGTTCGCGGGGGAAGGGCGGGCTTCAGCCATGGTAGACGATGTGCAGGCGAGGGGGAGCGCCGTGGCCAGCAGCGGCGACGCGGTTTTGCAGGCGCGTCATCGTGCGCGTGGCTGGGCGGCGTCTCCGATCGAAACGGGATCATGGATGCCGCTGGAGTGGCTTGGGAGCGCTCCGACAGGATTCTGCCGACCAAGGCATCCCAGCCTCCTCCCTCGGTCCTCTCACCCTAGACGGCGCCAGCCCCACGCGTTCGACCCCAACGGCCACCACGGAGGATGGCGCTGTGCCAAACGTTGAAATAGAGGTCTTTCCGGTGCGTTCGTCGACATCCAGCACCTTGGCCGACACTCGTCTCACTGCACTTCTCCTGTCCTCGGTCTCTCTACAAAAATTTCTCTCCACGCTAGCCAACCAAGTAGACGATCAATTACACGACCAATCTTTCAATTACGATGCCTACCTCTAACGAAGCCCCGTTATCTTCGAACGGCGCGACACCCACCTCTGCGTCCGTGTCCAGATCAACAACTCTCCGCGAGAATAAACGGAAACTACCGTCCTGGATTCCGACATTCATTGGCAGAGGAATCATCCGCGACATCAAAGCACGGGCACCATATTACACAAGTGACTGGCTAGATGCGTGGAACTATAGAGTGGTCCCTGCGATAGTTCTCATTTTCTTCGCCAAGTGAGTCTTCATAGCGTATAGTGGACTGCAATTTCATACTGAACGTAGGTACTATCCTCAAGCGTTCTCCCCGGAATTGCCTTCTCCCTGGATCTTATCGAGACGACGCAGCAATATGGTGTCGCGGAAGTATTGCTATCATCCTTCATGGCGGCCTTCGTGTTCTCTTTCTTCGGTGCCCAACCTCTTTGCATCGCCGGAGTCACGGGTCCCATCACGGTGCTCAACAAGACCATCTTCGACATCATAGAACGTCAACCAGACGCCCCCGACTACCTCCAGTTTGTCGGTTGGGTATACATGTGGGGTGCTATCTTGCATTGGGTTACCGCCGCATTGAACTGTAAGTGCCACTTTATCCCGGGCCCGCAGCAGCTTAATTGAGGGCTGACGTACGCATCAGGGTGCAACTTTCTCCAATACGTCACCTTGTTCTCGTGCGACACCTTTGGGTTCTACGTGTCCTGGGTCTATCTCCAGTATGGGGTTCAAGTGATCACGCGACAGTTCCCCACCACGGGCTCTTCAACGGATCCAGCATCTGCAACCCTCGATGGCGCGTTTGTCGGCACTATCCTGGCCCTGCTCATGACGGTCACAGCCTTCCTCTTCCGCACGCTCTCACAGTCAGCCTACTTCCACCGGCATGTGCGTCGCTTCTTCGCCGACTATGGAATGCCTATCGCCCTCGTTGCTTCATCCGGCATGGCATACTGGGGTCGCTTCAACTCTGCAGACCCCACTACTCTCCCAACTGGGCATGCATTCATGCCCGCCGGAGACCGTCCGTGGCTGGTGAAGTTCTGGGAGCTCGATGGAAAATGGGTTGGAATCGCTTTCCCCTTCGGCTTCGCCCTCTGGGTGCTCTTTTTCTTTGATCACAACGTCTCGGTGAGTTCTGCTACCGTGTGCGAAATAATAGTAGACCCTGACTAAACTTGTACTTAGTCACTCATGGCTCAAGGAACCGAGTTCCCGTTACGCAAGCCTCCAGGGTTCCACTATGACTTCTTCCTTCTCGGCATTACGACATTCATCGCGGGTTTGTTGGGCGTTCCAGCCCCCAACGGCTTGATTCCCCAAGCCCCGATTCATACGACCTCCCTTCTCGTCATGGGTCGCCCAGCCAAGGACGACATCGAGACACCGCCTGATAGCATGCAGGAGGATGAGAAACGTCGGTCGTCTGTCCGAGAGGAGGCAAACGAGGATAAGCATCACCTCACTCGCACACGCTCGCGCATCCACCCACCTCGGCACTCTGACCTGGAGCCCGATCCAACGCAGACGCATGATGGCATGGGCGATACCCGCCGCCACGAAGTTCCCGTAGCGGTTGTCGAACAACGGGTGTCAAATCTCGCCCAAGGCGCTTTATGTCTCGTGCTCCTTACGGACCCCTTCTTGCATGTGCTTAGTCTCATTCCCCGAGGAGTGCTTGCCGGTCTCTTGTGAGCTTCATCTTAGTTTTTCGAGCTGCATCACACTAACGACGGATATGCAGCTGGTATATGGGTGTGGATGCTCTACAAGGAAATGGCATCACACGGAAACTCCTCTACTTTCTGCGCGATAAGGCGCTCACGTCTGCCGACGAACCCTTACGCAAGGTCCGCAAGTCGCGGATCCTGCTCTTCGTCGCAGTACAGCTTGCTGGATTCGGCGCGACCATGGCCATCACTCAGACAATCGGCATGTCTCATTTTGCACCGCAGACATGCCCTTTTGTTCAACATTTCTCCAACAGCTGCCATTGGTTTCCCGATCGTGATATTCCTGCTGGTGCCAGTACGAACGTATTTGGTGCCTCGCCTTCCATTCACAGAAGAGGAACTCGCTATCCTAGACGGACCGACAGCGTCCCCCTTCGTGAGTCATATCCCCCATTGTATTTCTACTGAGTCGCCGACATATGTGTTCGCAGACGATGGAGTCCGTCGGGGGAGTGAAAGTATCGTAAGGATACTGGTGTATATGCGGAAGCAGGACATCCCCTGCAGGGTGAAGGACTTCACTCCAGTTCTGGTACTTCCGCCCTGATGCATCGCCATCTCACGTTTCCGTGGTCCCCGTGCTATCTTTTCGCCTAGACCAGTGATCCCAAAGGCCGACCAACCAACCACTCTGCCCTATCCCACCCTAGTCCATTTTCTCTTTCACAATCCCGAACACCCTCGAGAACGGCCATCACTACTCCTTGACAGGTGTCTCCCAATGTAACGTCGAGCACAGTAAAGATGACATTAACACCATTGGGTCTGTTTACTGTGAATGAAATCCCAACAGGATGAACAGAACAACAGGCAAGTACAAGAGCAGACATCAGAGTCTCTGGAGAAAGTCCTCCGCCATCTATACATCATGTTCGGCCTTGATTTCCTCATGGGCAAGTGCACCTTCAGGGCGAGACAGTTGCGAGACAGTTGCGTATTTGCGGCCTGCCCAGTCCCAGTCTTGCAACAAGGAGGACGTCAGGGCAGCTTGCCGGCGCATCATCGTTGCGGACGAGCGCGTTGATGTCGCACACATCACCGTGGACGAACCCTCCGTCGTGGAGCGCACCGAGCCGGGTTCTCACCTGCTGTTGCGCCACCTCCAACGACACCGCGGGCTCGGGATGGAGAGGCGCTGTCGAGTCCGACTCCTTCCGCCTTGCTTTCTCCTTCTTACCCTTTCCTTTCTCTGCCTTCCGGTACTTGAAGTCCCACATCGTGCTTGAGTACTTCGCCGACACGTCCTCCATGACTATCTTGATCCAGTCATAGAACTCGTTCACAGCAAGTAAGGCGGGGGCGGAGCCGGCGGCATGAGCTAATTCATGGGCTTCCTTGGAGTAACGTGTGGTGAACTTCACGCACAAAGGCGTTCCATCCAAGTCGAAGGCGCGAAAGACCCTCTTGTCGATATCGCTGTCGTACGTGATTGCATGGACATCGTGCGCAGCTCTATCTATGCGTAAGCCCACCTGCCACTAACGCTCGGCCCCGCGGCCGTGCGTGCAGGTTCGCGACAACGTGAGACCCTCGCGCGTCTACATGGGGTACGACATGTTCTCGAGCGAGCCGAATCGGGGGGAGACAATCCGGACGGCGAGCTTCAGGACATTCTTCTCAGCTATCACGGCGACATGTGCATAGGACTCCGTGCGGAGATAGTAGTTTGTAGTCCGCCTGTGGATTGAGAGTACTTCCATTTCAACTTTGATGCAGTGAAGAAGGAAACCTGCTGTACCGCGTCATTGAAATTGAGGGCTTCCCATACGTCCGCTGCCCACGGGGACACGGGCGACGGCAGGCTGATCACATTTGATATTCGCTCGAGCCATCGTGAAAGTGATCCAATAGACGTCGATCATTTACGGCGCGTCGAGCGTGTAAGGGCATCTGTATGTACAGCTGGGCAGATCTAGGACTCCGCCATTACCTGCCGCGATGGCGTGCTGGTATATATACGGGAATAACGTACGCGCGTGCCCGCGCGGAACTCTATCATCCTCCCCTCTCCTCCTCCCCTCCCCCTGCGCCCCCCCTGCGGTCACTTGGCGACTAGGATGATGACAAAAACGACGAGTACGAGGGCGAGGAGCGTAAAGGAGAGGAGGGTGGTGCTGACGCGCGCCACGGGATACATCCCACGCACAAGCGCGTCCTGGATGAGGAAGTAGCGGCCGACGCCGATGACGAGGGTGAGGAGGCCGAGGACGATCATGACGGCCCCGAGCGGACGGGCGAACCGCGCGAGGTCCTTGTCCGTCGTCGCGGCGGACAGCGTGAAGAGCTGGACGAGCGCTGGCGACGGCGGGGCCGGGCGGCAGGGGCGCGCGGGAGGCGGGGCCGGGAGAGGGAAAGGACAAAAGCAGGTGAGCAGGCGCCCCGGAAGCGAAAAAGGGCTGACGGCGAGAGGGACGCACCGACACCGGTCGAGGCGATTGTCAGGCTTGTCCGCGCGTAGGCCAGGAACGTCCGCTCGGACGCGAGGTGGTCCCGCGCGACGCTCCCCGAGTTTTCGAGTGTGAGCAGCAGCTTCCACTCCTTCAGCACAGACCGCCACCGCGCCTCCGACATCCCACCCCGCCCCGCCTGCCGCTTCTTCTCCTTCAGGCCTCCTACCCCGTCTGTGCATCCTCCCCGCGTCGGCGTCGTCGTCCCGCTCGGCTGCTGTGGTGGTGGAGAGTATGCACATCGCTCGGGGGGCGTGCTGGAGGGGAAGTGGTGCGACGACGGGGCCGGCGATGGCGGCAGATCTGGCGTCCGCGACGGCGGCGGCCTCGTCAAGACTGTGGGGGGCTCGAGGGCGGACATCTTATCGTGGACGACGGCAAGTGGGCGCAAGATAGGAGAGAGATGGAGAGGGCGGGTCTGACTCGGCGGGTTATACGAAGCACGGCCAGATCGAGGGGCTCGTCGTCAATTCGTAATGCTCGCCCCCCATGGCCTCCCCTTCCCGGGCGCGCTCGCCACTGGCCACGACGCAGCGGCGGTCGTCGCGGCTTGACGTCATGCGCGTTTTGCGCGTGCATCTGCCGGCTCGGAACAAAAGCTCAGGCCCATTGTCGACACCCGCACGGAGCCCCGTGGACGTTGAGGAGGGAAGAATGCAAGCCGTCTCTGGCCGGACGTCGTCTTCGCCCCTCTCACACGCGACAGGCTGGATCTCCAATATACCAGAACGGTGCTTTCTCTCTCTGATTCGCCACTGCTTCTTTACGAATGGTCACACGAGCCACGACCGACCGTCCGCTGGGGAGGTGATGGAGATGCTCGCAATGCTATACTTATCACAGCAATGTGCATTCGGAGTATAGCAAGTCGGCGCTCGGTCCGGGGGTCTTCGTTACAATGTCTTCCCGACGCTCAGCTTTGGACACTTATCTAGTCCCGATGGCAATATAGACTTTCCGAAATTACAATCTCGCGGCCCCAGCCACTCCACAACGTTACGGAGCCCTTCTGTGCGTAGTTGGTATACGCCGACGTCATCAGAAGCAAACCATCCAATTGAGGGAGACAAGTTACAACTCTGCGGATGTGTGCTAAATCGTAAACTCTACTGATACATCACTGGCATCTGGTCGGGAAGGTCCACCGCCACTACTTACCTCAGCCCGCCGCCGTGCCGGCTGAGTGCTGGTATATATACAGGGATAACGTACGCATGCGTCCATGATGAAACCCAATCACCTCCTTCTCCGAATCCTCCACGGCCATCCTTCTGTGTGCACCCGTCGCTGCCGGCCACGGAGCTACTCGCCCGAGGCCAGGATAAGGATGAAAACGACGAGGACGACCACGAGCAGGGCGAAGGAGAGCAAACTCGTGCTCACGCGCGAGACCGGGTACATCCCCCGTATAAGCGAGTCTTGGATGAGGTAGTATCGACGGACACCAATGGTCAACGTCAACAGGCCGATGCCGATCATCGACGCACCCAGCGGGCGCGCGTACCGCTCCAGGTTCATCGTCGCAGCAGACAACGTGAACAGCTGGACTAACGCTGCACGGGCGGGGCAAACCCACAGGTGAGCGGCCGGCCTCTTGCAAAAAAGGCTAATGCACGCACCGACCCCCGTCGAGGTTATCGTCAGGCTCGTCCGCGCATAGGCGAGAAACGTGCGCTCGGACGCAAGGTGATCTCGTGCGACGCTCCCCGAGTTCTCCAAGGTCAGCAGCAGCCGGCACTCCTTCAGGAGCTCGCGCCACCGCGGCTCCCTCGACCCATCCTCCGGGCGCCGCTTCGTCCGCTTCAGCGTCACCGTACCGTAGTCCGTGGTGTCGTCCAACGTCGAGGGCATCGTTGCTTGGTGCGTGTGCGTGTGGTGCGGTTCAGAGAGGGATGCAAGCGAGTTCTCGAGCGGCGTGTTTTGAGGGGCCGTTGGAGACGACGGCGAAGCGGGAGAGGCCGGCAGATCGGGCGAGACGCACGACGGCGGCCTCGTGAGGACGCCGGGGGGCTCGAGGGCGGACATGTGGTGGAGGTGAAGAAGGAGAGGCTCGGAGCGGGGGACAGGATAGCCCGCCCGACTGGGCGGATGGTGCAAAGCTCGGCCTGGTTGGCGTGCTCGTCACGCTGGCCTCCCCGCCCAGCACATTCGCAACCGTCGGCGCCGCTGTGACAATTTTGTGTGTCGCAAAGTGGATCTACACTCCATGTTCCGTGGAGAGCTAGCAGCGCAGGCTATGGATTGGCGACGCAAAGAAGGGTCATGTGGGTATTGAACAAAGAATCTGAGAAGAGGCGGCACTGGAAGAGGAGCCAGGGGATTGTGATTCCGACAGGTAGAGTAGCTTCATCACGCCGGGCCTACATTTCTCCCGTTCCTGGTGCCGCTTCTAGACCATATTAACACAGAGCAGAGAGTAATAAATGACAGCTCGCGGGTTTACGGGGGTGTCTGGTGGAAAAGAGACGTCTAATATGACGGTCCAGACACAGGACACCTGCCAAAGGTTTGGTATTTATTGAGCCAGGGGCCAGAGCTTTTTCGGTGTCTACCAGGGCGGCATTGAATCAATCCCCGGAGCCCCGGGCCGGCTCGAGGTGCTCTCGGTCACATGACCAAACGCGTGCCGCGGAGAGCGCGCAGTTCAAAACCGAACCTCGTGCTCATCGCATTTCTTGTCCTCGACATCGTCGTCGGTACCCTTACATTCTCTCCCGCGCTACTTACGTCCCCTCTAACGTCCGCGAAACCCATCATGACGTCCGTCGGCCAACTCACCCGTCAAATATCCGCCCTAGAGATTTCCTCCAAGCCGAACACCACCGGCTCACGACCCCCGACAGCACAGCACCAGAAGAAACCCAGCCAGACCAACGTCTCAAAACTCCTCTCTAAATACGCCGCCCCAAATCCCTTCCAGCCTACCTCGAACCTGCACAAGGCAGGGTCGACGGCTTCATTAGCCAACAAACAAGCCACGACAACTGCACGACCCCCTTCTCCCGCACGGCCTGCCCCCAGCGCGCCATCAGCGAAACCTGCCATTGACATTGGACGATATGACGGAGGATTCGAGATTGAGAACGAGACAAGAGGCGCAGCAGTGACGGGCGAGGCTGCGGAGGAGCTCGCCCTCGACTCGAGTGTCCTGTTGTGAGTGTGCAGCTGCTTCCTATCCCCACCGCCGTCCCTCAACGCCCGTTTGTCCCCAGCGAGCGCCCCACGCGCGAATGGCACCTCACCGACTTCGACATCGGCCGCCCCCTCGGGAAAGGCAAGTTCGGGCGGGTGTACATGGTGCGGACGAAGACGGAGCCGCACTACATCCTCGCGCTCAAGTGCCTCTACAAGTCCGAGATCGTCGAGTCGCGCGTCGAGAAGCAGATCCGGCGCGAGATCGAGATCCAGCAGAACCTGCGGCACCCGCACGTCCTCCGCCTCTACGGCTACTTCCACGACGAGAAGCGCATCTTCCTCATGCTCGAGTTCGCGGGCAAGGGCGAGCTCTACAAGCAGCTCACCAAGTACGGCTGCTTCACCGAGAAGCGCTCCTCGCGCTACATCGACCAGATGGCCGACGCGCTCTCGTACCTCCACGCGAAGCACGTCATCCACCGCGACATCAAGCCCGAGAACCTCCTCCTCGGTATCAATGGCGAGCTTAAGATCGGCGACTTTGGCTGGAGCGTGCACGCGCCCGGCAACAGGCGCAAGACGCTGTGCGGCACGCTCGACTACCTCCCTCCGGAGATGGTCGAGGGCCGCGAGCACTCGGAGAAGGTCGACTACTGGGCACTCGGGGTTCTGACGTACGAGTTCATCTGCGGCAACCCTCCGTTCGAGGATTTGAGCGGGCATAATGGTACGTGGCCGCCAAGCGTATTGAGTGTATGCCAACTGACCTTGCTCGCGCAGCGACTTACCGACGTATACAACGTGTGGACCTGAAGATTCCCTCTAAAGTTTCGGCGGAGGCACGCGACCTGATAATCAGGGTCAGTCCACAATGGCATTGTCTTAGAAGGCTCATGTACTGACGTCGTTTCGCCCCCAGCTTTTGCAATACGACCCGGAGAAGCGGATACCCTTGTCCGAGGTGAGGAAACATCCTTGGATTGTCAAGTACCGCTCCAAGGGCCACTCTATGTCCGGTCCCGCATAGCACCTTGTTCTCGCCTTCTCCGTCGGTCTTCCTCTCGTCTCGGACTCTTGCATTGCCGTGCTCGCATTCTCTATGTTCACATACCTGTACTACACCTCACGCCGCCCAATGCGATATCCTGCTCATGTCCCGCATGCACTTACGTACCACGGAATGGATCGAGTGCTGGCCTTCATCACACGTGTTCAACTCAGCCGCGCCGTGCTCGTCTAGAGTGAAAAGTGTAGATACTTTTATGGTCTACTCGCAAGGCGGCCTAGCATTACGACTGTAGCTACACAACGACCTCCGACCCAGCATACGTCCCCGAGCCACTCTAGTACGTGAGTGAGGACATGTCCGCGCGGATACGGTTGTAGTCGAGGAGACCCTCGACGGGGCCGACAGCGGCAATGGCAAGCTGCAAACGAATCGTTAGAAGGGGAGAGGGAAAGAAACAACCACAGGCAACTCACATCCTTGTCCCAGAGGTACTTCTTGGCCACCCGCTTGATGTCCTCAGTCGTGACGGTGTCGACCGCGAACTCAATCTGCTTGGGGGTCATGCGGTGCCCGCTCGTGACAAGCTGGCGACCAATGTCCTCGGCAATGGCGGTCGTGCCGTCAAGGCTGAGGAGGAGGCTCGCCTTGAGCTGGCTCTTGGCGCGCTCGACCTCGATGTCCGACGGCGAGATGGACATGCGCGTCCACTCGCGGAGCGTCATGTGCGCCATGTCGTCCATGTTCATCAGGTTCTCGGTGACGAGGTAGATGCCCCAGAGGCCGGTGTCCGAGTACGACGTCGAGAACGACATGAAGCTGTTCGCGAGGTTGTTCGAGGAGATGATGTGGGAGAGGCGGGACGACATGAGGCCCGCCGCGCCGAGCGAGCGGTCCCAGTTGCCGAAGATGCTCTGCATGACGAGCATGGGGTAGTAGTCGGGGGAGCTCCAGCCGACACCCTCGACGGCGAGGGCGACGTGCGCGGTCGGCATGCTGTCGTCGCGGACGCGAACCTCAGAGCCGACGAAGCGGGTCTTGGGGTGGGAGAGGCGGCCGAGGGGGATGGGGTTGGGGGATACGGGAAGTTTGGAGAAGTGCTCCTCGGCGTGCTTGACGAGCTGCTCGTGGTTGACACCACCAGTGCCGACGAGGACCATGCGGTCAGCGGTGTAGTTGGTCTTGATGTAAGACGACAGGTCGTCGCGCTTGATGGAAAGAATGTTCTGCTTAGGGCCGAGGATGGTGCGACCAAGGGGTTGGCCTGCGGGGTGTCAGTCTCGGAGCCAGCACGGAATGTCGACGTCACGCACCCTGGAAGGCAATAGAGTGCAGGTGGTCGAAGACGACCTCCTCCATCTGCTTGTCCACCTCCTGCTGCTCCCGCAGGATGACATCCCGCTCGCGCTCAATCGCCGAGGCCTCGAGAGTCGAGTTCTGGAGAATGTCGCTGATGATGTCAACGCTGGTGCCGACGTCCTTGGAGAAGCACTTGGCGTAGTACACTGTCTGCTCGCGCGACGTGTACGCGTTCAAGTGCGCGCCAAGGCTCTCGACGGAGAGCTCGAGCTGGTGCTGGGTGCGGCGGTTGGTGCCCTTGAACGCCATGTGCTCGAGGAAGTGCGCCGTGCCGTTCGTCGCGTCCGTCTCCGCCCTCGACCCCGCGTCAATCCACACGCCCACCGTCGCCGTCTGCGCGTGAGGATGTGACTCCGTCGCTACCGTCAGGCCATTCGGAAGCGTCGTCGTCTGCAGCTGGGGGTGGGGGACATTGACTGCAGTCGCGAACGACCGCAATGGGCGGCGCTGAGGTGTCCGGTGTCAGAAAACAGGCTCAAGAGCGCGGACCATGAAACGTACGGAAGAGCGCGCTGCGCTGCGAAGAGCACGCCCAAGCGAGGCCGAGAGTGTAGGGGTCACCATCGAGGTCGTGGAGAATGAAGTGTTCGTCGTCGCCGGAAACACTCACCGGGCGAATACGGCGTAGGACCGGAGTCCAAATACTATATCAATCCGACACAATCCGCAGGGAGAGGTTTTGTCGGAGCTTGAACCGTCTCGTAATCTTCCGAAACTGATTGGCACGCGCCCCCGGCCGACTGGCAGAGCCACAGGCTCGGAGCGCCCCTCGTTCCTCTCCCGATCACACATCGAGCTTCTGGTACGGGCTGGCTGCTTGAGAGTCGTGCTTGATGCATTGATGACCAAAACCACGCCTACACCTTATACTATGTAGAGTTGTTAAGCCCACTTCGCGGCGCGGCCGAATGTGTCCAAATCCGACACCCAGCACGATCGTAGCTGCGAATACGACTGGCTTTCGGTCCGGCGCGCTATCCTCGTCCATGGAGCGTAGGAACCGTTCAGCTTCCGGGTGAGTCGGGTGACGCCATACCTGTTTATAAGCCCCTCGCGCTCACTGTCTCCGGCGTGACTCAGTCCATGCGCACTCACGCCATGGCCGCGAACACAGCGCGCGCCCCTGTGGAGGCTCTCTGGCGGTCTCTTCAACTGCCCATAGAGGCTATTTACCGCCTACACCTCAGCGACCACCCGGATCCTATAGTCAATTCATCATTCAAACTTGGTACCGCGGCTCAGGAATGTCTGCGTGCTGTGTTCTTCCCAGTTCAATGGCCTAATGGAACTACAGACTTCGATCGGCCTCTCGGCCGTAGCGGCAGCACACTTTCACCAGCTCCGTAGCGGGGTAGAACAAACCGTAACGGTAGACCCTCGTCATGCGGCCCTTGAGTTTAGTGAGTGAATAACATACCACCGCTTCGTGTCCCATTTTTGACCTTAGTCTACAGAGAGCGAGGCGTACTATGCCATAGAAGGCTCGTCGAGCAATAACTTCGCGTTGTTTGAGGAACTCGCTGGCATCTACCGAACGAAGGACAACAGTTACGTCCGCATACATACCAACTTTCCCCAGTGAGTAGGACCCCGACTCAACCACCACCATGGCTCTCACTACTCGCTGCAGTCATAAACAGGGTATCCTGGATATACTTCAGTGCGACCCGACGCGAGAGGCGGTTGCGGAGGCACTACTCAAGTGGAACTCTGTGGCATTCGAGACTCAAGCGGCGTCTCGTAAGATGGTCGCTACCGCCCTCCGTTCCTTTGCAGAATGGGACAAGCACCCCCAAGCCCAGGCTTTATCTAATACGCCTCCTGTTAGTATCACCAAGATGAGAGACGCACCAAAGCGTGATATCCGTAGCACCCCTGCACGTCCTCTAGAGGGCATCCGAGTATTGGACCTCACCAGAGTCCTTGCCGGACCTGTCTGCGGACGCACCCTTGCTGGTAAGATATGTGGTTGGAGATTTCATATATATGAGTCTGACATAGTGCCTAGCACATGGCGCCGACGTCCTTTGGGTCACTTCACCTAAGCTCCCAGACCTACCCATGATTGACATCGACACCTCTCGTGGAAAGCGCACCACGCAACTCGACCTTGATGATCCCTCTGACCGTCAAACATTTGCGTCTTTGGTACAAGGTACAGATGTCTTCCTCCAGGCCTACAGGCCAGGTGGATTATCTAGCAAGGGGTTTGGTGTTGAAGATGTTGCGAAAATACGCCCTGGAATCGTATATGCCAGCTTGAACGCATACGGCTGGGATGGCCCGTGGAAAGACCGCCGAGGAGTACGTCCTCGTAACCCCATTTATGATGCGAGTACTCAATATTACACTCCTTCCCAGTTTGATTCGCTCGTCCAGACGGCGACGGGATTCAACGTCGCCGAAGCTGAAGCGTACGGCTCGTTCACAAGCGACTCTGAAGTGCCCCCGAAGCCACTCCCCATGCAAGCCCTGGACCATGCCGCTGGTTACTTGCTCGCTTTCGGGATCCAAGCAGCGCTTTGCAAAACGATCACAGTGGGGTTCTCCGTCCTCGTGATGTACGCGTCTTACTAATACCATATCGCCAGGAGGGTGGGTCCTGGGAAGTGAGGGTTTCTCTAGCCGCTGTGGGCCAGTGGATCCGGTCTTTAGGCAGTATCGACCCAGGTATCGCGTTCGGGCAGGGGAAGCCCCTTCCGCCTCGTTCGACGGACGATCCCGAAGTGTCGCAGTTTGCTGCACGAATTGACGAGGCAAAGTCCATCCACCACCAGGAGGGTACTCCTAGAAAGGTCATGAGGGCCGTCAAGCACGCTGCTGTGCTCTCAGGTACCCCAGTGCGGGAGGGCGAGGCCCCAATGAGGCTGGATGCCCACCGCCCAGAATGGTTGTAGGACTTCACAGCGATGTTTTGTAGTTTAACGGCCGATGCCTGTATGTTACACCCACTCGTAAGACTTGCGGAATATACCGTCAATGGAGGACGAAGGCTGCCTTTTTGAGGAAGCGCGTCATGTCGTGAGACGCCGAGCGCGAGTGCCGGACCCCGCACTTTGAAGCGCACTTGTGATTCCGAGGACCCGGCCGACGAATCCGTCCCCGCTTGTCCGTTCACCCCACCCACCATGAGACCGTCACCAGCACGCCTCCTCAACATCCTCGTCCCCATAAAGCGGTTTGTACCCACCGCGGACTCTCTGCGACGCGTGCGCTGAGAGTCCTCTGCAGGACAGTCGACTATGCGGTCAAAATCCGGGTGAACCCAGACCAAAAGGGCGTGGACCTCAACGTTAAGCACTCTATGGTGCGTTTCCCCCCATCCCCACGTATGACCATGCACTCAAAAGCACGTCAAGAACCCCTTTGACGAGATTGGTGCGTTACAATCCCGCGCCTGCTCTCCCCTCCCCGTCCTGACGCACCCGTCCCAGCCGTCGAAGAGGCCGTGCGTCTGCGCGAGAAGCTCAAGGACGAGGTCAAGTCGATCAAGGTCGTCACCATCGGCCCGCCCAAGGCGTCCGAGACGCTCCGCACCGCGCTCGCGATGGGCGCGGACGCGGGCGTGCACATCGAGGTGCCCGACGGCGCCGCGTCGCCCGAGCCGCTCGGCGTGGCAAAGGCGCTGCGCGCGCTCGTGCAGCGCGAGCAGGAGAAGGGCGCGGGCGTCGATCTGGTCATCATGGGCAAGCAGGCGATCGACGACGACGCGGGTCAGACCGGGCAAATGCTCGCCGGGCTCATGGACTGGGCGCAGGCGACGTTTGCGAGCAAGCTCGTCGTAGACCCCAAGGCGAAGGTCGCGGAGGTGACGCGGGAGATTGACGGCGGTCTGGAGGAGCTCAAGTGCCAACTGCCGCTGGTGGTGACTACGGATCTCCGGTGAGTTTCACGTGTTGTATTTTTGCGGCGTCCTCACAAAAAACCTACGCCTTTCAGACTAAATGGTGAGTCACTATGAGCGATTTTGTGTGTAGTTTGTGCCTCATCTTGTATCGCAGAGCCACGCTATGCATCATTACCCAATATTATGAAGGCGAAGAAGAAGCCTATTGAGAAGCTGACTCCTGCCGACCTGGGTGTTGACTTGGCTCCTATATTGGAGACTGTCAAGGTAGCAGAGCCGCCCAAACGCGTCGGCGGTGGGAAGGTATGTCGAAGAATTGGTTCCACAAAAATACGCGTCTGAAACTGTGCTATAGGTCGGGAGCGTGGACGAACTTATAGCCAAGCTCAAGGAAGCAGGGATTACTGCTACGAAGGCATAGACCTCTTTATGACCCATCGTCGCAGAGATATATTTTCATGCCAGTTTGAGTGTAAAGGGCCGCTGTCCGTCGTGAAAGAGCAGCCTTGCTGAAGACTGAAAGGTTCTTCTAGCGTCCCCGAGAAGTTCACTATCTCGGCTGTCATTGTATAATACAATCATGCGCCAAGGGGAACAACTCCCGAGCAGTTCATAATATCGTGGACAGGTATAAAACGTAGGATTGAAATGAGGTAGAGGAAACCCGACCAGATTTCTAGCTACGTGTAATCGTGACTGAGTCGTATGAATGTCTGTCTTTCCGCCCTTTATTGAAGGAGCAGGAAGCGGCGACCATAATTAGCAGCATAAACAGGAACCAACGAATGTAAGACAATCGCCGCCAAAGACGAGACTAGGAGAGTGTAGCATAGACCGTCCAGTACAACAATACAGATCCGCCAAGTGACGCAGACATACCGAATAGACCTCCGTCCCAAATCTCTGCTCTATATCGTCTAGTACGCCTTCCTCACGACAGAACCTAGATAGATTTCAATACAGGATTAGCACATCGGTGACGCGATAGATAATCAAGAGGAAGATACGCACTGCCAAGAGGACAACGCAAACGACGACGACAAGGACAAGCATGAGACACAGGGCACGTCGGCCGGCACGCCTCTGGTACTCGTGTGCTGTTGACAGCTCCTCGGCAGCACCAGCGGTGTCGACAGCAATGGACGAGATATTCGATTCGATGTTGTCTAGCCGAGGCAGTTAGCCAAGAGCGTACACCACGACAGCCGACTACGCGGGTCACTCACCAAGCATGCCACCCTGCTCCTGGACGAGCGTACCCAAGTCACGGAAGATCTGGTGGAGCTCGTGGATGCCCGTCTCGATCTCCCGAATCTCCGCCTCGCGCTCCTGGATCATGGACTCCTGGAATGCTAGCTCCTGCGGGGACAACTGGTTCTGGAGAATCTGTGCCTGGCGTTGCGACGGGGTCGGGCTTGAAGTGCGCTCGAGCTCATGTCTGCAGAGGCAGTGGAAGACAATTAGCACGCCTATACGACCGCGCACCGCTGCGCACAGTACTCACGCAGCAGCCTCCTCCTCCTCGACGGCATGCTTGACGCCCTCCACGACGGTGCGCTGCCGCTCAGCGCTGACCTGTTGCGCACGCTGGAAGGCGACGAGCGAGAGCTGGAAGTCGTGGGAAGTCTTCTGCAATGACGTCTTGTGGCGGGGCTGCAAAGGTAGACGGGGAAGGCGATGTTCAGCCTCCGGTTCATGGATTGAACATTAGGGCACACATACCAGCGTAGCCTGCATTGCAGCTAGCTTCTTGAGATCGTCAGAGCCGCGCTTTGCCATAGCACGCGTCGACTCTGTCAGGTCATGACTGGTTTTCGGAACGCACAAGGTCAGGACAACATCAATGCAATATACAACGTTGACGACTCACAGAGACTTGCGCAACGCAGCAGAGTCCCTCGCCGTCCCCAGTTGGTCCACCAATTTGAGCATACCCTGGACATTGGAATTGATCTTGAAGACTTGGAGTGATAGCGAGGACTGAAGCGTAGTGAACGCCGTTTCCTCCGGGGATTGCAGGGCGCCATTGTTCGGCGACAGCGGGCGCTGAGCCAGCCCAGTTTCTATATCTTGGAAGCTCATGGCGACGGCGTGGACGGCGGGGTGTAGCGAACTAGAAAAAGGTGGTAGTAGTAGAGGCGAGAACCATGCGGCAAGTGGAGACGCCGCGAGACACTGCGCCTCACCCAAGGCGGGCTAGAGCGCGCAACGGCCGCGGTCCGGAAGCGGCGGGGCGCCGGCGCGTACAAATACGCCCAAATATCCCCTTCGTCGTGCGAAGGGGCTTTCCCATCGTCTGCCACGACGTCCGGGCTCATGCTACATGATTTTATAATGCTTGTCTCTTAACACCAAGTCCTAGGCTATAATCAGAGTGTATGTTTTTGGTGCGTAAGCTCTCCTCCATAAAATAATTTTGATATCGAGAGCGCCAATAAGCTTTGGGTCTCCCCATACAACCGCATTCTTCATAACATCATAGCTGCAGGACATTGATGAACCAGTTATATAACGAAAACCAGCGAAGACCAACCACGCCTACGACAACCTCGAACGGACCGCTTTGGTCATGTGAGCCCTCGTGCTAATGTTGGCTCACTGGCGGCTATACAACGGATGTCCTATAGCGACCCGGGTGCGCTGTCCACAAGGTCATCAGCCTTGCACGCCACGCCGTCAGGTCCTATGATGCTCCCGACGGCCCGCCCCACCTACGCCATGCTGTATTTGAGGATTCAGTGATGTAGTGGAGCAAGCTCCAGTCCTCAACGACACTCCTTGACTAGCCCCCCCTCGAATGCGCAGACTAGCTTGGTTAGCGTTGTGCACCTTGTTGGTTGTGGACGAGGCATGGGCACTCTCGCCGGTCCACGTTGCTTGCCAACTCAGAAAATCTCCGGAGCTGTCACCGCTCACCGGTTGCGCCCCCGGAACCATCTTCGTTTCACAGGATGACCCCCGTGCCGACTTTACCACCGTGCAAAAGGCGATCTCATCTTTGTGAGTCGGTACCTCCGTTCTAGCCTATGTAAAAATCCTTAATAACTTCGTGTCCAGACCTAAAGAAGGCGCTGCCATCATTCTAGTCGGTGCTGGAGATTACCACGAAACAGTCAACGTCACCCGTTCAGGTCCTGTCACCTTGCTTGTACGTACTACCTACAATACTTCTCCGCTTCTAATCTTCTAACTGTCCCACAGGGTGAATTGGATCCGGAGACCGCTTTTGATCCCGCGGGCAATGCTTCTACACGCAACCTTGTGCACATTTGGAATAACACATTCGTGGAAAACGGGATAGATGACGCACAATCTGCCGTGCTCCTCGTCGCCCCGTCGTTCAACGCGTCGCTCATCGGAGCCGGCCCAACAGGAGCACCTCTACAGCCGCTCTTCGGGAATGTCGACTTCAAAGCATATAACATCGACTTTGAGAATAGAGCAGTGAGCCTCGGTGTTACAACTAAAGATGTCAGTGCAAGGACCAAACCCCAGCTTCCTCTTCACAGGCGAACTTCTCGATCTCACAGGCATTAGTCACCGATATCTCGTACGCGAACGCGTCTTTCTACGGGTGCACGTTCTCTAGCTATCAGGATACGTGGTACACTGGTCGCAACGGAAGCACGTACGTAGTCGACAGTATCATCTTCGGCCAGACAGACTGTGAGTAGTTGTTGTGGATTTGAACCACTGTTTGAATCGCTGACATCAGCGCGCAGACCTGTTCGGTTTCGGGACGGCGTGAGCTGTTACGCCCTTTTCTCCATACTTTCGCGCACTTACATCGACTTTCCAGCTGGTTTGAGAATGTTACCTTAGCTAACCGCGCTTGCGGGGGAGGAATAGTTGCGTGGAAGGGTACAAACCTGACGGACGCGCCCGGTAACCGTTATGGCGCGTATATCGCAAACTCCAGAATCATCCGAGTAAGGCAATCATATCATCACACTGCGTCAACACATTCACATCTCGTTCGCAGTCGCCCGATGCTAACGCTACGACCGTCACGGCTGGGAAGTGCTTCTTGGGCAGACCGTGGAACGACCTTGCGACTACGGTCTACCTTCGGACGTTCATGGACGATAGCATCGAACCCGTGGGCTGGACGCCATTCGACAGCGCCAGGTTAGCTTCATGTTGTCTGATTCATCAGCTGAGGCTGAGACGCGGACTGGGCAGGCCGGTCATCATGAACACGACTTTCTATGCTGAGTTTGATTCGACTGGTACGCGCTTCTCACTCAATATAGCACACTCGAATTGACGGGTTCGCAGGCCCTGGCGGGAACGTCTCCGCCCGCATTCCTTTGGAGCACGTCTTGACAGAGGAAGAGGCGAAGAACTTCACTGTCGATAAGGTCTTTTTGGAACGGCCGCGCTGGATTGACTTCGAATACGTGCATTGAACTGCCCCTTGTGTTTCAAAAGGGCGTTACAAACGGGCTTCCCGGCGCGTGATGGCAATGCCTATTGATAGAACATGGTGTGGCCTTACTATGTTCGTGTTTGAGATGGCGAATGTAGGGCGGGTTTGGGAGAGATCAGTCCCTACACCCATCGCTAGGTGTGGCGTTTGTGCCGGCCCTCGCCAACAATAGAGTTACGCGTTGGCCTAGCTTGGCACACACCGCAGGCTGGCGATCGTGCCGCCTGCGCGCGGGCCCCTTTCGAATGCAGCGCAAATGGCCTTGTACGGTGGAGGGAGAACGGAAGAGGCGGTGTGGGCGAGGCAGCGAGGCACTCTCGATGAACAGATGGCATCGCGCGGGGGCTGGGAGGGGATGATGAGGAATCACCAGGGCCGGGGCGCCGCCACTGGGGTGTTTGCGTGTGTTTGGCGTGCCAGCATAAGGCGGAGAGTTGGGCGGGGCCAGTTGCTCCTTTCCCATTCGTCCTCATCGTCCTCGACGTTCTCCCCGACTTTTCGTCGTCGTCGCCGTCGCGAGCAGTCTTGTCCTCCCGCCTTCGCCACTTCCTAGACCGGCAGGCTCCGCTGGTCTTGTCTAGACATCGTTGCACGCCCCCGCACCGTGTTGCTTGATTCTAGCCAGCCCCGACTCGACGTCGACTTGCAGTCCTTAGCTCTTTCTCAAAACATCCACATGTCCAGTCTCGCCCCTCCCAGCCCCAGCGTGTCCCCCTCCCCGGGCAGCGCCGGCGGTAGGTCGCCCAACTTCCGTGCCTCCATGGGTCCCACCTCCGCCCGCCCCGTCGGTTCCCAGGGCGGCCTCCCCCCTGCCTCCCCCCGCCCGAACGGCGCCCGCCCTACCAGCGAGCTCTTGGGCGGCGCGGGCATGTTCCAAACGCCCGAGGGTGAGTCCTCTTTCTTTCCATCAACTCAGCGATGCTCATCTCCATCCCTCCGTAGCCGAGGCTATTGACCAGTGGTTTGAGACTTTCCAGAACTATGAGGTGACGCTGGTACGCATTTTGACGTCCCCTCTCCTCGTCTGTCGCTCATGGCTGTGCAGGAAGAAATGGCTGCTGCCTCTCTTGACGTCAATTTCAAGGAGGAACTAAGTGCCATCGAGCAATGTGAGTAAAATTTCCAACCACGCGCCTGCCTTTCGTTCTAGTTGCGGCCGTGAAGGGTGGAGCGTGTGCCCGGCGGTTTCTCTGTATCACCGCGGTCTCGATCTTCATATGCTACGGCCGTTGTATCCGGAGACCGTAAGTGAGAAACAGGTGGCAGCGTTCTTGGTTTATTTTTGGGATCATCTCTTCGTCTCAATCACGTTTGCCAAAGAATGTGCGCAGTATACACGCCCACGTCGGTCAGCGTGGTATCTTCGACGGCCTCGTCTCTGCCTCGTTTTGGGTCCTGCGCCGGCTTTACAGTTTAACTAATAAGCATCGTCTCCTCAGGGTTCAAGGTTCTCTCCGAAGCCGAGCGCACAGCCGCTCTTTACAGTCTTTTGCAACATTCTACGCAAGTTCAAATTCGATTCTTCATCACCGTCCTTCAGCAAATGGCGAGGTCCGACCCCATGACCGCTCTTCTTTCTCCCGCCGTCGGAGGTAAGTCCTCACGAGATATCAACGCCCTCCGCCCATTGACCTTCCTGGCAGGTTCCATGCAGAGCCAAATGGAGGCCAAGCTCGCGAGCATGAGCCTGAAGTCTCCCGGCTTGAAGTCCAACCTGCCCGCGTCTCCTACTACGCGTAACTTCTCCGGCAGCGCGTTGGGCAACTCCTTCCTGTCCCCCGAGTCTGCCAACAACGCGTCAGGGAGCGATCCGGCCGCTACGCTCGCGCAGCAGCGTGCCAAGCTTAAGGCCAGTAACGCTGCCCACCGCATCTCCGCGCCTGCTCTTTCCTCGCAGGTTGGCAACGACCGCAACACCTGGGGTTCGGGCTCCAACCAGCTCGGTCAGGTCGATGAGCGTTCTTCCTCTCCTTCAGCTCAGGAGATCACCATCCCGTCGTCGAACCCTGCGTCGCGCCCCAAGAGCACTGATTTCTCCGGCCTCGCGAACGCCCTCAAGTCACCCCGTGTTGAAGACACTGCCGATCAGCTCTCACCCATGCCTGGTGGCAGCTGGGCAAGCATGGTGAACACGCCGTTGATCCCGATCTTCAAGGACACTCGCAACCCCGGCCAGAGCCTCGATGCTGCTGCGCAGAAGCTTAACGACTGGAACGCCGGTGGTGGCGCCGCCGTCCCCCTCATGTCGGACCCTCCCAAGAAGTTCAACCGCCTCTCGAAGGGTGCTCCGAGCAACGACGACGACGGTCATCAAAACCCGCACGGCGGCAACCAGCGTAGCGTTTCGGGCGGTCTCCGCAACAACGGCAACACTCTCAACGCGTTCGGCGGCCAGGCCGGCTGGGGTGGCGCGCGTAGCCCGGCACTCTCAAACACTTCCGGCCGCTACAGCGATGACGGCAGCATGAACGGCCTCGGCATGAATGGCTTCGGCATGGGCATGGGCAACCCTGCCCTCGCTGGCCTGCAAAACACCGGCGGTTTCAACATGGCTGCGCTTGCCGCTGCCGGCATGGCGCCCGTCAGCCCCTTCAACAGCATGTTCAACGTGTCCAACCTCGCGGCGATGGGTCTTTCCCCGGAGCAGATGATCGCAATGCAGATGGCAGCGGCGGGCCAGCTGGGTCAGCTTGGACAGCCCGGGCTTTCGCCGTTCGGTATGGGCATGGGCAATCAGGGCATGGCGCGCGGGAACAGAGGAATGGGCAACCGGGGCGGGAACGCCAAGCCGCCCGGGCAGCGGGAGAAGAAAGACGATGAGGACGTCGACCCGAAGCTGCTGGATGACATCCCGGGCTGGCTGCGGAGCCTGCGGCTGCACAAGTACACGCCCAACTTCGAGAACATGCACTGGCGCGACATGGTCGTTATGGACGAGGCCCAGCTTGAGGCGAAGGGCGTCGCGGCCCTGGGGGCGCGGAGGAAGATGCTCAAGACGTTCGAGGTCGTGCGCAAGAAGATGGGCATCGAGGGTCCGGCGGGTGCCAGTCCCTAGGTTTCTTAAACGACCACATCAAATTCCGGTGCTGCCGTCGCTGCTGTCTCCACCAATACCACCGTCTGCCGTCCCACGCGCAGACGTGCATACGGAGACCCCGACGCGCACGCACCCCACGGCCCCAGGGGCCCCGAAAGCTTTCTTGGATTCTGTTTGGTCTTTCGATTGATTCTCTCCCTTCCTACTCCTGGCTAGGCTAGGGCATCCGCCATCCCATCCGCTTATACATATACCACACCGCCCGTCTCCCCTCTCTCACTCCCAATTACGAATCGGCGGAGGTCTTAAACGAGTGCCATCCCGGATCGAGTGTATGCCTAGCTGTAATCGTCTCCATCTCACAAGTATATGTAATTAGTCCCCTACATCCTCTATTTATCCTTTCTCTCTCATCGTTCTGCCGTGGGTCGAAGCCCTCTAAGTGGTGGGGTCTTCAGTTGTCATACGTCAAGTGTAGTATGTGCATCGGCATCGGTGACATGCCCACGCGCTCACGGCTGGACAGACCTACATGCACAACGATATCAAAGTAAGTAGAGAGCCGTTGATACCTTCTGACATATCCTCGTCATCGAAGTCGCTGAGATCTGCTTCCACTTTCTAGAGGGCCCTTGCGAGCATAATTCCAAACCGGTCACACCCTGGTACTTAGTTACCTGCCGCGTTCCTCGTCTCTAGCAAAAAGCTAACTATTCAGTGCGTAGACTATCAAATTCACTACATGTATACGACACAGTGAGTCAGGGCGATTCAAGACAGCTTCGCTTCAGTACCATGCGTCGAGTGGGCCACGGCCAGAAAGGCTATATCCTGGACGTCCCTCAAAGATGGACCCTATGCCGGCAGCCCTTGGAGAACCATCAGTCCAGGTGGGCCATAACCCGTGCGTCTCTTCCTCGTCAATGCATTCGCGGGGGACCACGCGGCACCACGCATCGTTATACAAATCTGCGGCCACCCTCAGTTGCTCTACACATGCCTCATAACTGTCCTTGGCCCAGGGGTGGTGGATCAGTTCCGGAGACACCTCATCAGGTGAAAACCGCCACGAGCTCCACGACTCAGAGGAGCAGGAGATGGCTGAGCAACTGATTGGCTGCCCCTTCTGGGCTCTGGCGTGCAGGAGAGCCGCAAGGTCGGATACAGCCGCGGTCTTCCGCAGGTACACGTGGAGGTTTGCGAGGTTCGGAAGCCTTTTCGCGTCCTCGAGAGATGCAAGAGCCTCCACGCCTTCCGAATCGACAGCCCCGGCAGGCCAGAGGATCCCTGCTGTCGAGACATTGAACGAGAATATGTGGAGGTGGAGAGACTTGACGGCGACGAGGGGGCTCAGGACGGCGTCTTTGTCGGATAACAGCAGGTTGGCGTTACTCCCCGATAGCCAGGCTTCTTCTGCTCCAACGAAAGGGTGGCCAGACAGCAATATACGAAGCGCATACTCAACATCTCCCACGTTACAGGACCACTTTGAGCTGAGGTCCACCCGGATGCCGCCGCCTCCTGCGTCGCGGTGACGTATGGCTTGTATCGAACTAAAGCCGGCCGACCTCGCATCATCGCCATTGCTCCATGTGCAATGGACTTTTGTCTGATCCCATGCGAAACGGTGCTCGGATAGCGTGGTGCGGATATCTTCGATGTGGTTCTCGTTGAGAGGGTCTGCCTTGAGGCGTATCAGACAATGGTGAGGGAGGTCGAGGGTGGAAAGGAGCATTGCGGCAGCCGAACCCGGGGCGGCAAGGAGTTTCCTAACGTGGGGGAGCGAGACTCTTGAAAGCACGCCTGGGCCAATGCTCTGTACAGGGCCTAGGCCCTCAATGTACACCTCCTGTAGCGAGGGCGTCCCAGCAAGTAAATGGAGGACCTTGGAAAGGGGTACCCCTTCGCCCTCGAGTCCCTCCTCGATATTATAGGTCATGATCAGGTGGGTAAGAGTGGAAGATATTGTGTTTGTCGGGATGAATGGTAGGTCGTGCATAGCTAGCGAGCGGAGGTTGAGAATATGACCTCCAAAAATGCTACGGTCGTAGTACGGGTACAGATGGTTGTTATTCGACCCAGTCAGCGTGAGGCGAGTGAGGGAACAGGGGGTGTCAAAGGAAAGCGATGCACCAAGAGAGGATTTGGGATCAGCCCACTCGATTGAGGCGCAATGTATGACAACGTGAAGTTCCTCGATACGTCTTCCATTATCATTGAAGAAAAGTTCTTCTCGCCCGGAGAAGCGGCCGTCCGTAACGCCAGGGGCTTCAGCAGCAACGTATAAAATTGTTTCTCCTTTCATCATTTCTTCCCAAAGGCGGGTAAAGTGGAAGGCCATTGGAGAGGGGTAGCCGAAAAGGGAACCTCGCAGTGGATGCCAAGACGAGAGGCTAGTCCAGAGTGTCGGTGAACCAAGCGCGATTTTCCTCCAATATCGGCACACCTGAGTGGCGGGGAGTAGGCACGTTGTGTCCTTGAATTGGAACGGACCGCATATCTTTCCTTCATAACTTTCTTCGATAGCACGTGGGACCTCGGGCACGAAAGAGAAAATGCGAATCATCAATTCTGGAGGTAGGAGGGAGTTTATCAAGGCCCGGTCGTTAATTGTATTCTTGATAGAAGTTGTAGTGTCATCCAAAAGCGAGAGAATACACAGGAGCTTCCTCGAAACAGTCAGCTATATTCGAAGATGTCCTAAGGATCCAGGTCGGGTAGCTCACCTGGTCGACGCTAGAGGGGATCAAAGCTCAGACGACAAGCAGCACAGTCGGGATGGTACGCATCTCACCTCTGTTGACGTCGCTCCTCTTCTTTTGACGAATGGAACGCTAGCAGTGCCGCCTGCTCCAGGGGCGTCGACATCGAGAGTGGTGAAGGTCAGAAGTCAGAACTAGGGCAAGTCAGATCATCATCGCTATAATCATGACTGGTTGAATTTCGAGCCCCCCGTACACCGCACCAGGCTAATCCAGTCCCACGACGTGGCATGGTGTAAGGGTGCGCAGCGAGAGTTTCGCTGAGGACGTCGCTCTAGTTTCCTTGCAGGACAAATGAGAATATGTAGCGTTCCCACGGCCCACATATGGGATCTGGATGGGCTGCTAGCTACCGTAATATTTCGGGATGTTCGCACCAGTACTGCACGGATCCCAGAAGTGGGCAGCAAGAAGCATAGAGGCGTGGTATGGCGACAGAATATCCCCACACGGCGACTCGTGTCCGTGTGTTCAGAGGGGGAGGAAGTTATCGGCGCCTGTACCAAAGGGCAATAATACCTAGTGGGTTCAAGTCAGAGCCACTTACGCAGCGCGTAAGGAAGGAGCAGATGATAAGAAATTGGTTATACACGGTCCTGACCACTGTGGGACGGGTCGATGCCAGCTTCATGACTCGTCGGCGAATTGGTCAACATGGAGTAGAGTCGCTTCCAATTTCTCGCTGCGATGCTATGGTTACGTAAACTACATGTTGATGACCCACAGCTTGAACCAGACCTTCAGCGTTCATGTGGGCCTCGGTCAACCCACCATGATTTATATTCTTCCTTCCTTCGCCCACCCACAGATGAACGAATCGCCGAAAGGTACGGCACATCCACAGCCGCACTCCAGGGCCACTAGTCAACCCCGCTGAGCCAACGCTCGGCGCCGCCATCCGACCGCTCGGCCCTCCGAGTCCCACAGCGCACACGCCCCGCAGGCAGCAGCCTTCCAATCCGCGCCTCAGGGCGCCCCGACCGTGCCTCGCGCCAACAGCGTTCAGTCGGCCGTTCCAAGGGCCCAGCGCTGAGCGGAGGTGGCAGGTGCGCAGCCCGGCTCGCCGCCTCGTGCCGCAGAGAAATGGTCGTCTACCGCCCCCTTCTAGCAGCGCTCCGCGCTTCCCCAGCCCGGCGGGACCACGTTCGTATGATCATCAACGTCGCCCGGCCGCGTGCGGGCAGCGCGCCCACTCGCACAGGCCAGCGGAACGCCCCTCCGGGCGTTTTGCCGCATTGCAGCCGAGGAGGTGGGAGCCGCGTCGCTCTCGAACCCTCCTCCTTGCGAGGGCGCACTCCTACCGCAAGCTTCTGTGTGGCCTCTAAATCTTGTCGGCATCTCTCGAACAGCCATCCAGATCACCCACCACAGGAAGTATCTTCCGCACTGGCCACACGCTTTCAAAGAGGCGTTGCTGAATTCCGATATCTCTCGCCGGTCTATTCTTGGATGATCCAGGCTCGAGTCCGGTTCCCCTGGTGTCCGGGATGCGATGTCTGGTCTAACAGCGATCAATAAGCATGTTTAGCCTATTCTGTAAACGGACAGGAGACCTCTTCTGACAGCGTCAACGTTCGGCGCGCCGCAACACGTGCGAGGGAGGCCATCAAGAAGGATGTTCGGCCAACTGCTCCCACGCGCAGAGTGGACATGCACACCGGCAGCACAGACGATTCAATACGGGGGTCAGGTGTACAGCGGGTGAGTGCTCCAACGGAACAGGTCCTACAGACTCTATGATACAATACGAATCCAGAGCATATCGCACCACTCGGGGCGGGTACGTCATGACGCCACGAACAACGTGTGTCCGTCTCCGCGGGGCCGTCATCGGCGCGCAACAGTTCAGCAGCACATCTCGCACGGGCAGCCTGTCGCGGCATGATATCAGCATCCTCCGAACAACGGACCGCGATGGAGACGGGCCAGCGCATGGAAGAGAAGGACGCACAGACGATGTCGGCACAGCACTCGCAGCAGTCCTGAATGCATTCGGGGGTGTTAGCACTGGTACAATCGTGCCGAACCTCCTCCACAGTCGCGCTGGACAGGATACACTGACCTTGCAGCATTCTGTAGGTCCAAACGTCAACACCAGGCATGTCTTGGAGCCGCACAGACAAGAACGCACCGAAGCAAAGGAAACACTCGATGAGGCCGAGGAAGCAGTCCTGGAAACCGGCCGGTGAGAACGAGTGCTCTCGCGCTCAACTTGGGGAATCACCTTTCCGGCGCCACCACCGCGGAGGCGTTCGGCGAGGCCACGCTTGCGCTGGCACTCCTGGGTCTGGGTCTCCTGGCGGGCAGGGGGGTTCATCACGCCTACATGACCGACGACACACGGTTAGGGCTAGTGGTCGTTGGGCACGGCTGCATAGGGACTTACTCATCTGAACAGCCTGGGGCTGGCTGGAGGTCATGGTGGGCTTGGCAGCGTCCATTGTGCAGGAGGAGTGAGAGGAGAGGGAGTACTGCGGGAGGAGGGGGGACGAGGGGTGATATCGAGGGCATGGGGGACTGGGCGAGTATTTATATACTGTCTAGGGCACAGGCGGTCTCCCATCCCAGATGCAGATCCCAGATGCTGCCAGGCAGCGGGACGCACCCGTGAGGTCATATCCCCCTTGTCCGTGCCTATAAATAGCTGCATCAACCAATAGCCCAAGTATTCCCAGATGCTATCAAGGAGTCAGTTTGCTGCTGCTAAGCATGGCAATATGGCCGAGCGGTCTAAGGCGCCAGAACCAGGATAGTTGTCCTATCTGGTCCGAAAGGGCGTGGGTTCGAATCCCACTGTTGTCATGACGTCATTCCCTGACGGGTTTTTCCCTTTTGTATGTTGGGTCAATTACTTGTTCGCAGCACCTATGTCTCAACAAGAATAGGTGTACACATATTCTCGTAGAGAATTTGGGAAAGTTTTTGATCACATCATGAATTTTTTCTAGTATTGGTCAAGGAGTGTAGTCCGTGGGTACGGTATAACAAGTGCGAGTGCAAGTAGCAATCAAAGGTCCATGCAACTGTCCAATCGTTCACGATCACAGCAGAACACAACAACACCTAAGCAGAGGAGGCCTTGATGGTGAACTTGCCGGACGTGTTGCCCGAGTCGCCGAACACTGTAATCGCAGAAAGACATAATCGTCAGCGTCGCCCTGCGAAACGTGAAACAGCGAGGGCGATGTAACACGTACAGACGACAACGTAGTCATCGCGCTCCATCACATCCGGCACCGTCACATTGACAGCGCCGTCCGTGATCGGGAAGCCCGACGCGAGGGGGTGCGCTGTAGGGAAAAAGAACAGCGGCCGTCAGTTTCTTCCGTCTCGGGAGCTCCAGCCGCCCGCGCGCTCATCGGCAGCACGGAAGGGGAGCGGCAGCACTTACCGATGTCGAGGTGCTCGCTGCTGCTGTCCGGGCTAATGTGGCCGAGGAGGATGAGCCCGGTCGTGTTCGCGGCCTCGGCGGGGATGGCGGAGGTGTCCCAGGTGATGGTCTGCGTGGACGCGGTGGTCCACACGTCACCCGCGGCGGGCGAGGTCACCTGCGGGTTGAAGACGATGTCCTCCTTCAGGTTCGAGGGGTCGAACGTGCCCGCAGGCGCAGCGCAGGCCGCAGACGCGGCGGCGGCGAGGACTGCGAAGAAGGCGGTGAGCTTCGTGGCGGAGAACATCGTTGGGTGTGCGGGGTGGGTATGGGTGGCTGGGACGGGTATGTTCCTCGGGGGCGTGAAAAGAGAGGGCGGGGTCGTGAGCGACGAGTGGGCAACGAGCGGCGGGGAGGGGGGCGACGAGAGGGCGGAGGGGAAGGGCGGACAGCGCAGGAATGGGGGCCGCTTCTGTGCTCCACCGTGCTTTATAGCGTGACGGACGGCTATCGTGCCAGCGATCTTGCGACGCGCTTCTGGCTTCGGTGTGTGTTCCGTTTACGATGCCTGCTGACCCGTATGGGGCCGGCTGCTTTACTGCCCGCCGCCCGACGCTCCGCGCGTTGCGACGCCGTCTATCGAACCGCGAATTTGGCGGTAGGCGCGGCCGCTCGTCCTGGCGCTGCCCTTCGGTCACCGCGGGCTGTAGTCCTGCATAATGCAATCGAGCAGTCTATAAGGTCCGCTTCCATAGCACACTGAATGCACGCACCTACTTAAGCATGATTCTGACCCCGCGCTCCGCCTGTGGCATTCAATGGGGGCGTTGGAGTGGCTGGTTCGGGTTCAAGTCGGATGACGCGGTGGTGGCGGTGTCATCGAATATGATGAACGCTTGACGCTCCACACTCGCCACCCCCGTCGCGAGGATCTTCGTTCTAACGACGCTTGCAAAACGCTTTCTTTGATATCTCATTACCGCGCCCACTGCATGAATGTCCTCTTCCTCATTCAGCAGCCCCACGCGCGGCTGGCCACAATCACGGGGGCGATGTCCGGACCCCGGCTTAGCACGTTCCACAAGAAGTAGGATTTCAATCTTTCCTTTAATTTCAAGAGATGCCCTTTAGAGCTTGTAAGGAGGAGGTATGTATGTGTAATGTACAATGGGTTCACAAAGCTGTAGGCAGCAAGACAATACGAGGCATATAGAGAAAGGCGTATGTGCAGTAAGTATGTACAGTATGCGGCATAGGGTAGGTGAGCATAGCATATGACGAACATGCTGCGTAGATGCAGACGAAACATCATGTGAAAGTATCATCGAACGTGGTTCAGTTCCAGAAACAACAGCGCGCCGCACGGCCACGGATCACTAATCGCTCTCCAGCCCCGAGGACGAAGAAGATGCGACGCTCGACGCGCGCGGGCGCACGCCCAGCGGTGTCGGTTTCGGCGTGAAGCGCTCTCCGCCCCGGCGCACGATCTTACGGATGACGCGCTCGCTTGTCGGGCTGTTTGACATGTCCGAGTCGTCGCTCGGTGGGTCTGACGAGTTGAACACGATGTGCTGCACCCTGCGGAGCGCGGGTGACACCAGTCGGTGGGGGGTGACCTGGCCCACATGTGGCTCGTCGTCCGATGGTGGGAGGTCGGACACGCCGCCGCCGACGCGTGGGGACGCCACCATGATAGAGTCGTCTGTGCGGCGCACGGATGGATCAGTAAACAATCGCCGCTCACGGAGAAATCGCAAGAACACTCACCACTACCGAACAGTGGAGCATCACGGAGGGAGCGCAGGGGGGAGGACATCTGCGCAGCTTCCTCACGCAGCTGCCTGGCGCGGGTCGCCTTGCGCTTCCAGTCGGGTGTGTAAGGAAGGCGCTGGAAGTCGGCCCTGTCACCGAGGAGCTTCGTGGCCGACCGCGTTCGCCTAATAGTAAGTTGCGGGGATCGCACCACCGACTGCTCAGGTTCCGAATCAGGCGACGGGCTGCGCGCGAGGGTAGGGGACGGGGTGCAGGTGGGGGGAGGAGATGCTTCGCGAGGAATGGGAGACATGCTCGGCCGGCGCCAGTTCCGGAGAACACGCTGGACGGAGGGAACTTCCACTGCGTCGACAAACACTCCTTTGCGCTTCCGCGCGGAGATCGTGGGCGAGGCTTCAAGAACGGAGTTTACGTCCTCAGTTGAGGGTTCCGGCGCTGGTGGAGCCAGTTCCGGCTTCTCCATGGTGACGTCCTCGAGCTCGACGCGATGCACTTGCACATTGGAGAAGGTTGAGGGCGCCAGAGGTGAAGCTTCGAGACGGCCCCTCTTCAGTGCCTTCTCCCCCAGGCCGTCAGCCTCCTCGCCGTCGTCGTGTCGAGAGCGTTTGCCAAGGATCGACGCCAATAAGAGAGGTGACCTCGCTGCCAACCGCTCTGCAACAGTCTCGAGGCGCGGCATAGGAGAGGCGTTCTCCTTGTCGCTTCCCTTCGCAGGGGAGCGCTTGGGCGTGGTTGGGGTGCGCGAAGGGGAGGAATGCAGGGAGAACTTTGGTGGCGATGATGACGTGCCGATGAGGTGGTCCTTGACTGCGGACTTCTGCGGTCGTCGTGGAGTAGTCTGGAGGAGCGAGCGTTCGTGCGGGCTGGCTTTGGGCGTAGTAGGTGAACGAGGCAGAGTGACGTCACCGAGGGGCGCGACGCGCCAGGACCTCGGGCCCGACATCCGGGACAGAGTGTCTGGAGACGGAATGACGACAGAACCTTCATCCTCGCTCTCACACTCTTCCGAGTCGACGGCCATGGGGTCGTCGCCGGCGATCGAGGCCTCTTTGAGACTGGGGGTTGCCGAGTGGGAGCGGGGCACAGTCATGTCCTCTACCTTGGCTTCGTCCTCTTGCTCCTCCAAACGTGCTTGCGCCACAGCGTCCAGGCACTGCACCACTTGCTCCGGGTAGCCCATGGGCGGCTCTGGGAGCTCAGCGAAGGTTGCTTGCCAGTACTCTGCGAAGGCCTCCACAGCGCCTGCGTGCTTATCTATCCGAACTCGGAAAGGGGCTACCAGGATAGGAGCCACTGTGTGGAGGACGTGGACACAGGGGGGCAGCGACTGGAGGTACACCAGAATTGTCTGGTACAGAGGGAGGATCTGCACAACTCGGTGAGTAAATATCAATGATCGATGAGCAAAATACATACGTCGGTTGAGTACTCTTCCTCAGAGCAGATCTGGTAATCGTCCGTTACCCACACAGTGATGCCGTCCACCAGCATTTCCAGCATAGGCAAGAACTGCTCTCGCGAGCAGGCATCGATGACTCTCGTCAACGAGCGGAGGAGCCACATGCACACCATCTTGCTGGTTGGCTCCGGCGGGTACGCGCCGTAGATCGTAGCGTTTGTGAACTCCATCAACTCCACTGGGACCTTGCGCGCCGACGCAATATCGAGGTTCGACAGCAGCAAGTCGGCCAGGCGCTGCGCGCGGAGCGATAGCGGGCTGTAGTCCACCGCGATCGTGCCCGCGAGTTGGTCCACAAGCGACGCCGTGTCCATCCCCTGGTCGAGGGCCGCGTTGATGGCGGAGCGGAGGAAGGCGTCCCAGCGCTGGAAGTCCGAGCGCGTGATGTTCCATCCGCTCGGGTGAACGAAGGGGGCGCAGAGGAGCACCGCCGCGGTGTCCCAGCTTGACGGGCCAGTCTGGTCCTGTTCCAACCATCGCTCGAGGAACACTTGCCAAACCAGCGCGCGGACGTCCGAGTCCCACTCCGAGTCGCGCTGGCCCTTCCGGAGGGTGTTGTCCCAGAAGGCTTGCATGACTGACGGCTCGCACGCAAAGGCAGCCTCCGCACAAATGCAGGCCCATTGCTCACGAACCGCGTCGGTACACTGAACGTCGTCGACGAGGGTCTCTTCATGGGCGTTGAGGTACTTGAGGAGCGACTCAGCCAGTTCGGCAAAAGCCTCCGCGGGGAAAACGGCGCGAGTGATGGTGAAGAGGTCGCGGACGAGGAAAATCTTGATGGCATAGTTGCACCGGGATTCTGGTAGGGGCTCATCCAACCCTCGCTTCTTGCGCTGACCGTGCAGCTTGACAGGCGAGGTTAAAATCTCTCCGACTTCCTCTTTGCGCATGGTGAAGTCAAGCGTCTCGTCATCCAGAATGCTGACCAGGACGTCGCAGGCACAAAGCGCGAGTTCACTCAAATTATCCTGGTCTTCATGCTCTGCAACCGATGTAAGCGACTATCATAGCCCGTGAACTGACGCGACTGACCGGGAGGAGCTGCAGCGTGGCACTTGAGCAAGTTGAACCAAATCTCCCGGATTTCGACCTGCAACCAAGTCAGCTTCCAAGCACAGTCGACGCGAACCTACTACGCACCGGGACCTCCTCGCTTCCCCACTTCAGCCTCAACACCGCAAGTCCATCCTTCCAAATGGCCAAGAACTCTTCCCAGAGCCCTGGAGCCGTGATCTCGTCCAACGTCAGCGTGCGCATATCTGTGACGTGCGGGCACTGCTCGATGAGGGACTTCACGTCCGACGACAGCGTCTTCCACTCCGCTGTCAGCAATCCCGGGTTGGCCGAGAAAAAGTCGGGTACGAGCAACTTGCGGTGGTCCCACTCCTTCTCAGAGGTGGTCTCGTCCGGGATCGACGCCGAGCTGAGCAGGTACCGCGTGACGTCCAGGGCATCCTTGCACGTTTGACCGCCCTTGCGGCTCATGGTACGCAGAATGCGGAGCGCGTCGAATACTTGCGTGCTGAAGATCTCGATGCCCAGCAGTGCGCCGACGAGGCCGATCCCTGCGCCCATGTCCACGAGTGAGGGGAGGTACTTGTATGCGGACCGGAGCGCCTCGTCGAACTCCCTTCGCTCCGTGGTGATGTCGTCCTCCGTGGCGGAGTCGTCTTCCCCGTCCGTGTCGGCGTCGATGGTGAGACGGACGTGCGGAGGACGGAAGTACGCCCATGTCATAGCGCGCCAGGCAAGGCAGCCAAGGCCACGAACTGAACTCTTCGGGTGGCGCATCCCGAGCGAAAACAAGGCGATGACGGTCCGGGTCAGGTCCATGTGAAGATAGATCGTTGGGCCGAGAAGGACGACCAGGTGCGCGATTACGCTGAATGCCCAAACAGGACCCTGTGCCGCATGCTTCGGATCTGTGGCCTGAAGTGTCGTTCGAAGTGTGCGGACGAGGGCAGGATCTTTCGACGGGCTTGAGTCGAGCTTCCTCTTCGTTGGGGTAGTCGCGCTGGGATCCGGCGACTTGGTGAGGCGAGCCGCCACCGTCGTGGATATCCGTGTAAGCGCTTCGCTCGGAGGAAGAGATGCAACAGCAAGGGCAAGGCCCCCTAGCGCGTGGCATGCTTGGTTACGGATGACTAGAGTCGGAGCCAGCAGGTTTTCCATCACAGAACCGACAATTGGCGCGAAGGCTGGAACGAATATGGCTGGCTGGTAGAGAGCAAGATCATGAATTGCCTACGGAATAAATTAGCGCATATATCCACAAAATTATTCAGGGTGCGTACCTTGAGTCCATCAGTGGCAGAGCCCTTCTTGCCTTCTTTCCCGAGTTCGCCGTCAATGCCACGGCGCAGTGCGAGGGCGATCCGATCTTTTGCCGGCTCAAGAACCTCCGCGGGTAGACGCTGAGTCTGTATAAGCCAGATCGCCAGCGCACACGTTTTCCGTGCATTGGGAGTTGGTAGCTCGTTCGCAAGGGGAATGGCCAAAACTTGGGTGAAAATAAAGCCAAGTTCCTCATCTGCCAACTTTATTAGCACTATGGTGGCGCAACGACCTTAACCACCACTCACCCTCAAAGACATTGCACAACGACGGTAACGTGAAAACCACGCTGAGGAGCCTCATTGCAGCATGGCAAACGCAGCAGAGGTCTCGGGCACGCGTCACTTGCTCCGCACTCATGCCGCGCTTCTTTTTCTTCTTCGGGCTGTCTCGGGGGGAGGGTAGACTTGACATAGACATCGGCTCTCGTTGGATAGGTGTCGATGGCGAGTCGAGCACGGATGGTGTGCCCTCGAGGGGGTCGACAAACACTTGGCGCAAATCACGTACCAGGGCGCCGACTAATGCCTCCCTGTGTTTCCTAAGCGGCTGGAATAGAGGCCACGACGCGTCGGCATCCGTGCTCCCCGTGACGCAGTTACGCAGACGAGCGGCAAGGCTGTTGTACGCTGAGATAGTATCCCGCAAAGACGCGTCGAGCGCAATGATTCGTTGAATAGGGTGGTCAAGATAGTCGAGATTCGTGAGGGGATCCTCGGGCTCTGGTGTCTGCTCCTTCACGGGCTCTTCGGGGGGGAAGGGAGGGTGGTCAATCTTCTTCAAGATCGACCTGGATGGACCAGCCTTGAGTGCGCTCCGTCTCGCCGAAAGTCGTGGGGGGCTGGCTGTAATAGGGTGGTACCTGGCGGTCTCTGACCACGAGACGACGCGTGAATAGCAGTGACCACGATTGTCCTTCTCGTCCCTGTGGGACGTGCCAGGAGGAGTGGGGAGGCTCATCGCGTAGTGTCGCCGAGAGTTTTGTGGAAGATGGGCCAGACGACGCGTGTGGGCGCTGTCTGGGGCGGCGACAACGACGATGAGGGTGGGGTGAAGGGTGAAGGGTGGGCAGATGAAGCGCGCGTTCTCAGGCCTCAGTGGCCGAGCGCCAGACGCCTAATGATTTGTTTGCCGCTATTGACGCGTTTTGTTGACGCGTTTTGCACGTGAGACGCGTCGCGACGTGTTTAATGGGCGGCTACACGCTCGCTCCAGAGCGGCCCGCGGCCTGGTTGCCTGAAGGAGAAGCGGCCGCGGGCAGGCGCTCGATGGACGTCGCCAGGTTCGGCGGAGAAGGGCGCACGATCATGGGCACGTCGCCCTCGCCATCATCGTCCCGGCGTCCTGGGACAACGTCCGCCGCGGTCACCGACCATGTCCCGTTGCCGGCTGCCACGCCCACCGCCGCCATCAGCCCGGCCTCCCCGGCCACGCATCCGTCTTAAGTTCTCTCCCTCCAACTACATAGTGTGCCCCAACGCCCCCTGTTGGCTACCCATATTTGTTAGTTCTTGAGGTACCTCCATGAAAGTCGCAGTCGTTGGTTCCGGCGTGTCTGGACTGGGCGCGACCTGGGTCTGTATCTCCTATAACTTCTTATGCTCCAACTCACCGACGTTCCAGTTACTGAACGAATACACGGACCATGAAGTTCACCTGTTCGAGGCAGATTCTCGTCCAGGCGGTCATGCGAACACCGTGACGTACTCTCCCCCGGGGAAAGAGCCCACAGACGTGGACACGTAGGTTGACTCCTTGCTTGAATACTGGGAAACGAGCTAACCCGTAGCTCTTTTAATGTAGGGGTTTCGTGAGTGACGCTGGTTCAGACAGCGCGACGTGTCACTCATTTCAGTGCAGATTGTCTTCAATCCCAGCACGTACCCCAACTTCATCAATTTCTTGAACATTTTCCCAGACCTGGCGGAGCGCATCCTCCCCACCGAGATGACGTTTTCCGTGTCGCGCGACAAAGGGGAATTTGAATGGGCTGGAAACAACCTCATGTCCGTCTTCTGTCAGCCATCGCGCCTCCTCGACCCAGAGATGTGGCATTTGCTTTATGATGTACTGCGCTTCAACGCATCTGCGCAAAAATTCATTTTGGACATGAAGGCCGAGAAGAATGCCCCTCACCAGGAGCTCTCTATCGGCACTTACTTGCAGCAGAACGGTTATTCTGATTCGTTCCGAGACAACTACCTAATAGTCAGTGCGCCTCTCATCTTCGACTCCTCCTATTCTGACATTTTTGCCTAGCCAATGACTGCAGCTGTCTGGAGTACGCCACCAGATAAATGCGCCCTCGATTTCCCTGCGAAGACACTAGTAAGCTCCGTCTGCATGATTCGCTTCTCAACTTAGGTTCTCAGCCTAATTGCCACAGATGCAATTCATGTACAACCACCACCTTCTGCAGATAACAGGGAAGCCAAAATGGCTGACACTTCGTGGTGGGAGGTCAGTGCGCACGTATTGTCCATGTAACATTGTAACATTCGCTCATATTTGCGTCGAACAGTCGAACATACGTGAAGAAGATCATATCCAGGCTTCCTGCTTCGCAGTTACACCTATCGACCCCCATTACCGCTCTCAAGTCCATCCCGATCTCCGACAAACCAGGCCAGACCCACAGAGTCGAGCTGACGACGGCCTCAGGAGAAGTGCACCACTTCGACCACGTCATAATGGCCTGCCATACGGACACGACCGTCGACATTCTCCGCGCCGGAGGGAGTCTGACAGCAGATGAGGCCCAGGTGCTCGACGCGTTCAAATGGAATCAGAATGAAGCCGTGCTACACTGCGACGAACGGCTCATGCCAAAGTCGCGCCTGGCGTGGTCGTGCTGGAACTACCTCACTGAGTCTGTGACTGACCAGGCTGGAAAATATCTTCCGAACGTCAACCAAGTATCCCTGTAAGCTCTCCGCCTCATCTAGGCGGGTTTTGTTAGCTCACTTAAACACCATCTAGGACATGTACGCCAAGACGCCCTCATTTCAGAGTTCACTGTCTGATTACTGACCCGCGTTTCCAGACTGGATGAACGACCTACAACACCTACCCATGAAGGCTCACGGCTCCGTGCTGGTGACACTCAACCCACCATTCGACCCCAAGCCCGAACTGCAGTTCGGTAGATACAAATACGAGCACCCCATCCTTAGCGACGAAGTAGGTTCCTCACCTTCCCCCGCCTCCGCCTTGCTCACCCTCCCGCTCGCCACTTTCCCCGCCCCCTCCCTCAGGCCATCCGCGCCCAATCCGCCCTCCCGACCATCCAAAACACCCGCGGCATCTCCTACGCCGGCGCCTGGACCAAATACGGCTTCCACGAGGACGGCTTCTCCTCCGGCCTCCGCGCCGCCGCCGCCCTCTTCCCCCCTTCGTCGCCCTCCTCTCCCTCGCGCCTCCCCTTCACCATCTCCCCCGCGGAGCGCACGCCCTCCCCGCGCGTCGCCCTCCTCGCGCGCGCGTTCGCCTTGCTCGAGGCCTCGGGCGCCGCCACCGCGTTCGGCGCCGCCTTCTTCTTCCTCTTGGCGCTCCTCCGCCGCGCTCTCGCCGCGCTCGGGGCCGACCTCGCCCACCTCGCGCCGCGCCACGCCGCGCAGAAGGCGAAGGCGAAGGCGAAGGCGGACTAGTGCGCTACCGCGCTAGCGCGTTCTCGTCGTCGCTTGGGAAGACTCGGCGCGCCTGCGGACGAGGGCGTGGCCGCTCACGCGGGAGGGGCTCCAGGGAGACTTTTCTAGATTGGGACGCGCGCAGATCACCAAGAGGTACCTGCACAGTGCGCGGATGCTAACATGTGTGCAGAAGGCTGTAGTACTAGGAGAAGCGTCCGAAGCGCGTTTGTAAGGCGGGGCGAGAGAAATCTAGCACGAAACTTTTTGGACCCGCATCCGCGCCACTGTTACGGGATGTAAGCTAAGTACGAAATGCGCGTGAGATCGTGGGAGACATGTGTGTGTGTGCGCACTGGGCGCGTACGTAGAGAGCCGTAAACAATGAGTAAAAAGGAGCTAAATAATACAAACCAGAGACAGCGCCCCCGTTGAGGGGGTCGCATTACGATGGGACAGTGGGTGTGGCGTAACTCTACACTGGGGGAGGGAGGAAAGGGGGAAGGGTAGCCGATCGAGGGGGGGAAACGCACAGTCCGTCTATCCACAGCACCAGAACACCGAGAACCGAGAGCAGCAGCACAGCACAGCAACTCAGAGCACGACGAAACCAACTCTACAACCCAAGTCCGTATTCACCCCTCCCAACCCCTCCACACACAGCGCAGCGCAGTGCACATCGCGCACTCACGCTCCCTGCCTCGCCTCAGACGGCGGCAGCGCCGGGAGGCTGAACCGCACCCTATCCCTCGGCGAGTCGTCCTCATGCCCCGCCCCCGCCCCCACCACATGGCCCAGCTCCCCGAGCTCCCCCACCCCGTCCCCGAACGCAGGCGACATCGGCGAGACCAACCTCGGCGTGCTCGCGCCCGTCCCCGGGGCCGAGCCCGAGCCGCCTCCCCCCTCCTCGTCCGCGAACCGCACCGACCGCGCAGGCGACATCTCCCGACTCGGCGCCTGCGAGCGGATCGAGTCGATCCGCCGGTGCGCCAGCTTCAGGTGCGCGCGGCTCGGCGTCGTCGTCCCGCTCCCCGGCGGCGAGCGCACCGCCGCGCTCCGCCCCCGCCCCTCCTCCCTCTCCTCCTTGCCCGCCTGCGCCTGCTCGCGCTCGCCCGCCGGCGTGTGCGTCCCGGACGGCCCCGCCTCCGGCCCGCTGCTCGAGCTGTCGTCATCCACCGCGTCCTCGTCTTCGTCCTCGTACGCGCCGCGCTCGCGGCGCACGCTCGGGCGCTGCGCGTGGGTGGCGCTACGGCGCGCCCCCGAGTTCCTCCTGCGCCCGCCCGTCGCGACGGGGCGCGCCGCGAGGATCTTCGGCTTTGGCAGCTTCAGCTTCGGCGCGCGCGCGCGCGTGCGGCTCCCGCTCCCGCTGCGTGCGCTCGCCTCGACGTCGGCGGCGGCGGCGGTGGCGACAGGGTCCTCAGGCGAGCTGTGCGCGCTCTGGTCGGAGGTCCACCCTTCGTCATCGTCGTCATTTCCGCCGTGCCCATGCCCGTGTCCGTTGGCGCGCCCGGTCCCGCTGACGTGGCCATTTCCTTTGGCATGGCCGTTCCCGTTGGTGTGCCTCGTGGGGGTAGACGGCGCCTCCGGGCTGAGGGCATCCCTCGCGCGCTCCTCGATGTGGCCCACCTCGCGGACGACGGCGTGCTCCGCCTCGACGAGGACGCGCTCGAGCTCTTCGGGTGCGTGGCGCAGCTTGTCGCGCACGTCCTGCACGAACCGCTGCGCGCCGTCGTGCGCGACGTGCATCGTCGTGGTCGTCGCCGTCGCCGTCTCCGGCGGGCCGTACACGTTCTTTTGCACCTCGACCTCGACCTGCGCGCGCGTGCGAAAGACCGAGTTCGAGAAGGAAAAGAAGGTGGCGTGCGGGGAGGGAAGAAAAAAACACAGGATCAGCGGGCCGCCCGACAAACCCCAAAGCTAAAAAAGCGCGGGAGCGCGCGACACGCACCTCAGCTCCAGGGCCCTCGCGCCGCTCAATCACCCTATGCGCGCCCTCCTTCCACTCCATGACCGTCTCCGTGCCATCGGGCGGGTTCCCGGCACCGCCGTTCTGGCCGCGCTCCGCCGCGTCGTGCTCGTCTGCGTGCTTCTCGTCCTGCGACGACGAGGAGGACCCGACCGCCGTTGCGTCTCCCTGGTGGCCAGCCGCCCCCGGGTGACCGGCCGCGTCCCTGTTGATGATGATATCCTCGCCAGGCCGCACAATCCGAATCTGCTGCGTCCACTCGGGCAAGCCCGATGGATGGCGGCGCGAGTCGTACGTGTTCATGGTGTTGTGGCGGGACCAGGTGCGGGAGACCGACTGCACGCGCCTGCTGATGTTGAAGAAGGGGATCGAGAGCCCGTGCACTGCGATCGAGCAGAGGACCATGAATGCCACGATGGGCTGGATCGAAGCCGCGAGGAGCTGCTCCTGTCCCTCGGGTGGGCTGTGTGCCTCCGGAAGCTGTTCGGCGGCGAGCGTGGAGATGAAGACGGCGCCTGGGGCCATTCATTGTCAGCCTTCGACAGCCCCCCAAAACGTTCGCGACCGGAAGACGTACCGATGCCGATGGGACCAAAGTGGCCACTGAAGATAGCTTCCCTGGGGGTCTTGATGTCAGGGATCCACTTGTACAGAGCGACGACCACCGGCAGTCGGCGGAGAATTAAGACCAGAATCCCGATCACGAGGAGCCGCCAGACCGACAGGCTAAGCTCCGCGTTGGAGAAGTCGTTGAACGGCATCCACGCGCCTACAAAGACGAACGCAGCGACGTTGAAGAGCAGATCGATGACCGAGGAGAAGTTGGACTCTTCGGTTTGCTTGTTGAAAAACCCATCCCACGCAAACGCCGTGCCACAGCAGAAGGCGGCCAAGAGGTCGTCGGACCCGAGGAGCGTCGTGGCACCGATGGTGAGCATTGCGAGCGAGACATACTGCGCGACATACGACTGGCGGTCGATGAGTTCCTTTTTTTCACAGTACTTCATGAGGTGGCGGAAGCCGAAGCCCAATAGCGCCCCGAAAGTGCACCCCATGACGACCTGGTCTATATGCGCGGTGCAAAGTCGGGTAATCCTTAGTACCTAAGCGAATTAAGCAAGGAGCATGACGTACAGAGCCATAAAAGGAGGAACCAGTCCGAAATGGCTTGTCCGGTGGACTTGTCGATGGTGAGGTAGAGCGCGATGAAGAGGAAGGGGAACGCAGCGCCGTCGTTGCATCCACTCTCCGCCGCAAGGAGGTGGCGCAAATGACTGGGAACGTGTTTGTCGGCATAATTGCCACCGACCACGGCCGCGGCGAGAATGGGGTCCGTTGGGGTGAGACAGGCCGCAACGACGAGGGAGGACAGGAAGTTGAGTTTGGGGACGAGCGCATAAATTAGTCCACCTGATACAAACCAGCCCTGCAGGCGAGGGTCAGCGCACGTCGCGTGCCGCAGCGAAAAGGTCCGGACGTACCCATGTCATTACAGGGCCGAGCAGGAAGAGCAGGCTTTTCCAGTGCCTCTGCATGTAGGCCTTGGGTAGCTCTACTCCGATGGCAAATACGCCGATGGCGAGCACAACCCGGGTCACTTCTAGGGTGATTGTGTTGGTGACTTCGATATCACCACCGCCCCATCCACGGGGGTCGAAAATATTTGCACCATAGGGGCCTAGGGCTGCGTTCGGCTGGGTGACTCGGCAGAGAGAAAGAAGGGGACGCACCTATGACGACCCCGAAAAGGAATGCCCAAATAGCTTCTCCGATATACAACTACGTTTCGGTCAGAAGGACATCTTGGACTCGAAGAGACGATTTGCGCACCTTTTCACGGATAAAAAGCGAAAACATGCCAAACTGCTCGAGGGGTCAGGTGCGCACGCTTTAGGAGACCGAGAGCACTCACAAGCACGACGAAGCCGCCTAGCGCGGCATAGACGATGTGGGGGGTCGAAACTTCGAACTGGGACGACGTCTGAGCACATTCGGGGGTAGGGCGGGCGGGCTGGGCGACTCACCGGATCGAATTTCATGGTGGACTGCGCAGTTGGCCGCGGCTGGAGGGGTGCTTAGGGAGGGATGCCGAGGGTAGCGCGGCAGGGAGGGAGAGGAGAGAAAGAGGGGCGGGCCAGTGCGCGTCTGGGATCGTGAGAGGTCGTTGGACGTGAGGGAGTCGTTGGAAGACGTCGGGGAGAGAAGTCAAGAGGGAAGTGGAGACGATAACGAGAGCCCAAGCGGCTCGGCTTCGAGGAACAGCAATGCCGAGCGGCGCGGATGGAGAGCCGAGTGTGGGGTAGTGTTGGGGCGGGAGAGGAGATCAGGGGTGGGCTGAGCGTGCCTCGCGGGGCGTGCTTGGGCTTCTGAGGTGCTGGAGATGCCCAGAGGTCGGACGCGGACGCGGAGGCACGCAGAGGGACCAGCGCAGGGCGAAAGGGCTTTATGAGCGAGGGAGGAGGCGTGCACGCAGGCGCTCCGGCAACTCTGCCCAGAGATTTCTTGGTCCGGATCTGGAAAACGCGTTCCTGGGGGCCGGATCCGCGGCGAGCGCCTCCCCGATCTCTCCTCGGCGCCGCTGAGTGTGGCCGGCCAGCCTCGCTCTCTGCGGAGCCCTGCGGCTACCGTTGACCTCGCTGCCTCTCTCTGGGCCCCGCTCGCCCGCTGCAGCTGCCTCCTTCCCATGAACCTCTCCGCTGCCCAAACCTGCCTCTCGCACGCCGCCCTCCTCCCGCGACGCCCTCCCCCGCCGCCGCCATCAAGCCACCGCGCGTCCGCCCTCCCCGGCGTCCGCCCGCCCCCGCGCCCCCGCCCGCTCTTCCTCCTCCTCCTCCTCCTCCCCCCAACAAGCCCCAGAC
>FTLJ01000450.1:0-78700 GCA_900155495.1 Porogramme epimiltina
GTCCCGCCCGCCCGCCCGCCGCCGCCACCACCGCCCGTAAAAGAAACAAAGAGGAGCCGGACACTCGCCTCGTTCGTTCGCGCTCACCAGCCGGTGACCAGCGTCGACCCGGACTCCGCGCCGCCCACGACGCGCTCGCACTCTTCCCGCGTCAGCTCCCTGAAGCCCACGTCCGCGCGGCCCTCCTGTCGGACGAGCTCGGCTCCCGTCACTCTAGTGCGCGGCTTCGGACGCGCTGCCAGGTCATACTGCGCCGCGCCCCGACGGAGAGAGCACCATCGCTGTCAGAACGCGGCCTCGTGGCACACATCGCGCGCGGAAAGCCGCTCACCTGGGCGAGCGCGGCCAGGGCCTGCGCGACCGGCCGCACGAACCAGCGCCCCACGCCGCCGCTGCGTCCCGCGCCCCCGTTTTCGAACCAGCCCATGTGGCCGCCCGTCCGAGTGATGGCGAGGGCGACGTGCGGGCTGTGGCGGACCTGTTGGCGCGCGGCGCGCGCGGGGGCTGGCGTCAGAACGGAGGTGGAAACGAGCCGCCGCGCGGCTGCAAATGGACGCGCACCTCCGCGATTGGGAAGCACCCGGGCCCAATGATGGGATCGTCGGCGGCATTAATGGCAAGGCAGGGGATTTGGATGTTGGTCATTACCCGCGATGAGCTAATGCGCCGATAGTAGTCCACAGGGCCTTTGAAGCCGTACAGTGGCGAGGTGACGGCGTGGTCGTATTGTCCCAATGTTATCGCGCGTTTCCGGAAGACATCCTCCAGCTCCTGGTGGGATATGGGCAAGTCCGGCGCTTCTAGGAAGACACGGCGATGGAGATGGAGAAGGGCACGTAGTGCACCCCCAAGGGCATATCGGTACACATTCCGGCCGATGAATGTGCTTGGCAGCCAGTGGTGACCATACACAAAGTCCCATGGGTTGGCGAGCACCACGATAGCTTTCAGGGCGCAATCCTCGCCTTCTTCTCCGGCATATTTCGTCAAGATATTAGCCCCCAAAGAGAAACCTTGGAGAGCGCGGGTCAGTAATGAGCACAGACCCCAGAGGCCTTAGTGGAATGTGGACCGACCAAGGCCGTATATTGAACAGTTATGGAAAGTATGGGATATCCATAGCACTACATGCCTGAGGTCATCCGAGGAGCCAGCCTAGCGCGCGGTAATGAGAAAACGGACACCGGTGAACTGATGAAAAATTGCTTACATGGTAAAGGCGTGGTGTAACAACAGGGCTGCCATTACATCCGCGAAAGTTGAGGACGACTGCGCGAAAGCCAAGACCGCCACTTTCCTTTGATCGAGCGACGGAAGTAAGGACGGAGCGGATGTACGATTCGTGTGATCCGCCAGTGAGGCCGTGCGTCACTAGTAGAACATTCTCGGACTCTGTCAGGGGCTGCGCGCTGAACGGTGGGGTGATGTCTATTGCTACAATGCCTTCAACGGAAATCAGCATGGTGGAGGTACGAGACGCATATAGCCGCATGAAACTCACCTCCGTCTGGAAGCTGCAAAAGCTTGCTGCGGTGTGGCGTTGGTTGGTCAAGGGCAGGCGTAATCATGAACTGATAAGGGCGCACCGCTCGTAAACCACCGGGTCGACATCACTAAAACTGCCGAGTGAGCAATACATGGTTTGAAGGTGGCCCCTGCATCATTGACGTCGCATGAAAAAATTGAACGACTGTCAGCGCATGCTGGGCATCTATCATCGCCAGGGACCGTACCCAGGCAGCCACCATGCACCATCAAAGCCCGCACCGGGCCCTAGTGCAGGAACGCTATCGCGAATGAGCCGCTCCAGTGACAGCCCGGGTGCTGTGCCACCGCTTGCTCGTGGAAGAATGGCAGGCTCTGCGGCGATATGCAGGGTAACAAAGGACACGTCATACTTGTTCCAACGCTTCAGGACGGCCTTTAGCGCGTGCGCTATCCCTACGAGCCCGATCCCGAGTACCAGGAACAAGGCAATGGCTGTCCTCGGCCGGGAAAAATGTAATGGGTCCAGGGCGGTGTGAGTAAGGTGGGGGCGGAAGAGAGCGTGGACGCACTCACACATCACGGCGTGCGGCCTAGTTGCGAATTTATGAAGAGGTAAAAATGCACGCGCGTCGCCGTATGTTTGCTGGGGACGCTCGACACCAACGGTGGTGACGCAAGACGCGCAATTTGAAGGTCTCGGAAATGAAGCTCGTGAGAAGACGTTCCTGTCAAAGCTCGGAAAGTTTTAAGCGTCTCTGGTATGATGAAATCACCACTGCACGGCACAGGTTAGCATAAACGTCAGTACTGAGCACACGGGGTGGAAGAGTGGGCCGAAGAACGAGGTCGTCGCAGTCGCAGTCGAACACGCAAGTCGTCCGGCAATGCGCTGTCCGCATTTGGGCGCTTACTCGCAACCGACTTCCGAGATAGTCGGACTTGCCATTCATGAGCCATGTTGTATACTGATCAGTGTTTGAGCCGCATACATTCTACTGACTAATGTACGCATCATTCCGTCTAACGCTCCTCTCGGTCAAACACCTCCGCCGTGGAAGAGGCTTCCATTCAAATTCCCCAGTATCACGTTCGGGCGCTTTTCTCGGGTGGCAGAGATATCGTCTCCGGCTCTTACTCAGATCAATAGATATTGAGCGCACATTACTCATCCACTTTCACTTGAAAGTCCAACAGAATGTTAAGCAGATTAATGTAAGAGAACTATCAACATTTACTGTCTCTGAGGTACATGTGGAGCAGGGGTGGAAGGTCAGATACTCATTGACAAAACTGTGCCGGCTGTATCCGATCCGTCGCTGTCGGAAGGCCAAGCGCATACGAAACCCGCCGGCACCGGGCTGGCCTAGCCGTGCGCGTGAGATCTTGAACGCAATGAGGATGACGAATAACACGGGGCGTACCACGTTCAGGGGCCGGAAGTTGTCAAAGTCGAAGTTGTCGTGAGCACTTGTCATAAGTAATACCAAGATACACACCGAGAACACGACAAAACCAGTGACGGACATGACGGCGGAAAGGCACAATTGGCATGAAACACTTTCGTACCGGGGCCCACACCCCAAAGCTGTGGTCTAGGAACAAATGAAGAGCCGTCAATGCTTGGGCGACTTCTTCTCCTGAAGCGATTACCTAGAGTGTGTATTCTCCCATCCCAGATTCCAGGAAGAAGGCATCTCGTGTAGCCACGCCTAGACATGCTCCATCTTCCCAGTCCCCGGATCGTGCCTGTATGTGGAGCGGTGAACGTGTCGATCGGGGAGCCAGAGCGTACGTCAGGCTAGACCAAAACATTACGTACCTGACTTATAGGGCAAACAGGATGGTGCCGGCTTGGAAGTTGGCACACAGCGCGAGCGCCGCGAAATCGACGCGGAGCCGGAAGGCCTTCCCTCGTGCAGCGAACTGTGTCGTGTCCAGGCACGCACGCGCTTTGTACGCGGACGTCGTGCCCGAGGCTGTGGAGCGAGCCGTGATGCGTGAGCGCACGGCAATGGCTACTTGCGGGCCGATGCGCCATGGGGATGGTGCGACGCACCGAGCATGGCCACCACGAGCTGAGCATGCCCGTATGCTTCACGCTCCGCGAACCCTTCCACGCTGCCCGCATTCACAGGCGCTGCCAATTTGACGTCCATAGCGAGCCACTATTTCCCTCGTGGTCAGGTCGGTACCCGGGGAGGTTGCGCTGTACGTTAGCTTCGGCCCCGGTTCCGATGGGTGACGTGATCACGTCCGAGTGGGCGGCGAAGTGGCCGTCGTGGTATACAACGCATGAGTCACGAAGGTGCAAATGCCTGATAGAACATGGAAACTTGATAAGTTAACGTCGGGAGGAGTAGCTGGGAGCGTACCATAAGGCGATGTGCAACGCAATGGTGACAATTGCGAGAAAGCCTGCGTTTGCAGCTTGTGGGTATAGCGGGCGGGGAGATAGATTCGGATTGCTTACCGAAGAGCGTAGCGGTAAAGTGGCAAATCGGGCCACTCGAGGCCGTGAATGCCTCGTATGCCATTAGACATAGAGCTCGCACGGGCATGACCGGGAATTAGGATTCCTCGGCGTCGCCTCACATTATCCAAAGAGGGAATGGAGGGAACAGCATTCGCCACTACCTTGAATCTACCCTCCAGGATGAACAAACGGAGAATGGTGAAATCACGGGAGTAATAACGGGAGTAATATCGAGTGTGGCAGAGACCACGTACCTCTGAGGTTGTTTCTTTCTCCCGTGCTCTATACGTGCTAGATTATGGATGGTACCACTAGCATCCAAGCACTGTGGAGGCTAATGGAGATAGGGCGGTCTCAGGAAGAACGACGACGGTACACGTGTTGACTCACGCCACGAAGATCTCTGTCCTGCTTCGCGCATAAGTTCGGTGCTGCTGCAGGGTCGTCGAAAAGCCCGTCCTTCTAGCACCGTAGTAGACCCACAAGGAATATGCCCTCACCCCACCCCTCTGTACAATAGGTTACCCTTTTAATTAAGATGTTCCGGTGTTAGTTTGATCACTTCAAACCGGCCCTCTTCTCATCTAGCCAGAGCAAGGGTCATAGTGTTCCCGAGGAATACTAAGTTCGTAAACCTAAATGGATAAAAGAAGAGGAGTCTGAGTTATCCTGACAGTCCTAGTGACCGGCACCAGTGCCACTCTCATCGGACCCTTCCCTCAACCGCCGGGCCTGTATACGTGTCAGTTCGGTACCTTTAGGGAGTAACCTGTAGGAAAACCTGCTCACTGAAATGATACCATGGGCACCGAGAGGTCTTCCTCCCCCTCAATTTGTGACCTATTCAGCGAAACGAGAACGATGATGACCATCGGATAGATCGCCTTTAGAAGTGATCTCATCAGCCCCGTCTCCGTGATCCTCTAGAAAGTATATGCTGGCTTACCACAAGGGGGACAAGGCAACCGTTCGCAAGGTAGAATGAAACGGCGGACCACGCTGGCGCGGCGACACGCACGTCTTCGCCGCCGAATGCCGACGTAGACGCGTAAGCGGCGACGAATGCCCATGGCGTGCAGTATACTGCACCGGACTCTACGAGCATGAGGTGGGCCTTGACACCCTGCGAGCGCACACGATTATGTCCGAGGTGTCTCCGGAGAAACCGCTGGTGCTGCCTGCATCCACAGATGGGGTCATTTGGGGTCATTCATACCAGTCTAAAACGCTTCTCAATAACGTACCACGCTTTATAACCGATTATGGAGGTCGCTATTGCGTTTGTGACGAGGGATAGGAATGCGGAAGCGACGCCGTATGGGCTGGAGAAAAAATCAGATACCAAATTGGCGACACGAGGCTGTCCCACCTCTGACGGGGATGTGAGCAAGATAGAGACAACGGATGGACATAAGCGTCAGTCCTAAGCATTTATCAGCTGTAATGTACCCCAGTGACCTCTAAAATGACATACCAAGGGTAGCAACGAGAAGCAAGATGCCGCAAAGACATCGCACTAGTTTGTTCCCAGGAGAAATAGCTGGCGCACGCCACCATACCACTAAGTCGCCAACAAACATCTGCAAGGTGGTCCACTCATTGAGACTCAGAGTTAGGTGAAGCAAGGGGATCATGCTCAATGACTCACGTTGATAGTGAGAGCTATAGGTGTTGCGAGGTGCTGGATCCTGCTGAGAATGAGAATTGAGCTGTCCGAGAATGTGGCTGAATGGGTCATCCCTTTTTGACTATACAGCGATGAGGAAGCAAGAAATTCTGAACATAGTGTAGACTCACCATAGGAGGTATGCTGAAACTGACACGAGGGTTGGCACGACTCCTTTTTCGGCAACGATATAAGTACACACGCAGGACAGGGTTCGATTGGCAAACGGAAAGTTGAGGGAACACACCGAAGAGAAACGTTGTGATCACATTGGTCACCACCGTCTGCGTGTTGATAACTTTGTCGGCGACTTCAAGAAATGCTCTTGCGTCCTGGTTGTGGCTTGTGTCATGAGGAGAAATGTGGAAACCCTCCATGTCACCGAGAGCTCCCTCCCAACAACCCAACTTCTGTTGCGCGTCGAGAAGGCGGTGAATGCCACATGTTGGCCGGTTGCATTTTCAGCCAGTCACCAGACGGCGACTTCGGCAGTAACGGTTTCGCAGGCGGCTTTTGAAGGTTAGATCCATTGCGGGGTAGCACTTGGACCATCCAGTTGAAACGCTGTAGGGCATGATGGAATCTAGTTTTATACAATGATATCTGTTCAACAATAAACGAATATCATTGTATAGAACTAGATTGCTAAAACCGGAATCCAAACCTGATCACAACGCTGTAAGAGCGCTGGGAAATCAAGCCTACAAGCTCATGTATGGTCTGGTTCGACTCTCTGCAACTGAAAGAGAAACATTTTACACAGTACCAAGTACACCAACGATTCGCCTAAATCCGACATCCCTTCCTGAAACGTCCGCTGTGCTCATGCGGTAGCTGTGGCGCCGGTGTAGGCGTGGATGGTCTCATCCGCGCATCCCGCGGGGGTCATGTAGTCGTAATTCCCGAGGTTTATGTACACGTCCTTGTTGCCATCCGCATCTGGGCAAATGAGCCAGGCCTGTCAACAGTCCATCAGCACCATGCCCCCAACGCAAAAATGGGAACGGAGGCCACTCACGTTGAGCTGGGGCCGTTGAATCGTGGGTATCGACCACTCGACGGTGTCTCCGGACCACATGAACGTGCCAGCGTTGGCACCGCTCGCGGGCGCGTCCGACCACGACATCTTCAGCTTCGTGACGGTCGAGTTCGCGCGGCCCTCGACGACTGCATACAGCAGGGTCCCGCCGGGAACCATCTGCACGAGCTGCCCGTTGGTGATCTGGAACTGCGCAGCCGTGTCCGGGTCGCCGAGCACGGCGTCTGATGCGGTGCCCGCGACCTCCGAGCGTAGGTACTTGTGGAAGTTGGGGTCCTCCTACATACGCGGGGGGAGCGAAGACAGCAGGGCAGTATCAGAGGGATGGACAGGGGGTCAAAATGGCTGATCATATGCTTACCACCGCGCGGATGAAAGAGTTGCCTGCTTGGAGCGTGGAGGTGCCGGCCGGTGCTGAGCTCGTAGAGGTTGGCGTGCTACCACCGCTCGTGCTTCCGGGTGCGCTCGTGGGCACGCTCGAGGCCGCGCCCGGGAGACATTGAGAGTAGTAAGGGTTTGAGACTTGACACGACCAGCCCGAAGGGCATGTCGTCGCACCCGTCCAACCGGTGCCGCCGCACTATGGGTGGGCTTCGTTCGGCACACGTTACGCGGATGTGGGAAATGAGGATAACACATACCTGTCCGTACTGAGGAGCAGTGGCTTGCGCCGCCGCGCCTGCCACGAGGAAGAGTGCGCCGAGGGTAGAGAGCCTTGAAATCATGTCGGCAGATTTTGGGGGGCGACCGTCTTCGAGGAGCGGACGGCAGACCGCCGCATACTTGTACCACGTCGTCGTGGTGGGTTATACAGGCCCCGTCTTTCCGAGCAGCGGGAGGGTAGCGTCAAGCCGAACATATGCCTCTACTTCGGGCGAGGAAGGGCGCTTTGATGATCTGAATGCCATGCCCCTCCGCCATTCCGTCTGGACGGCGGGTATTTGTCGGTTCTACAGCATGGGGATACGTGTCGGGTAGTGGAGAACGGCGAGGGGCACGAGTCTGGTGAGCACAAGCTGAGTATAACGTGACCGGATGGATTCTGCCGAGGAGAGTTGTCGATGGGTGGATGGAAGGCAGGACAGGAACAGGATGGAGGAGCGTCGGCTGTCAGTGTCAGCGCTCCTGGGTGCCCTAAGTAAGGATTGCCATGATTAGCCTCTTTTGATGCCGCATTAGGAGCCTATATGCGACCTTGTGATCACAAACTTCTCAATCGAACAGCTAGTTCGAACTACAACATAGTATGGGTCCAGCCTGAACCTACGTTTCTCCATAATCATCATGGCAAATGCGTGCTATTCTGGGATCAAATGTCCCTTTCAAGCTCCCACAGGACAGTCCTGCCTGGATGCCTTGCTTTTCTCAGGTGTCCGTTCTCTAGTGGGTCGATCCTCTGTACAACCGATACGTGAAAAAGTACTACTCGTATAATTTACAATGTTAAGAATGAGGATAGCTAGCTCTAGAGTACATTTTTCCAGGCCACCTTACAATAAATCATGACTGTTCAAGTGCCTCCACTCGCCACACCTTTATCGTGCCTGAACGGTCCCCACTTACAAGACCACCTCGGAAAGGAGAATCTATGCACGCAAGAGAAGTGATCGTGTCCTGGTGGTCCCTCAGGAGATTCTGTTGGTTGTGGTTGATTAACGACAACCGCTGCGGTGGGCGATCGCGTTGACTCCCGGCTTGTGACGTGACCCATGTCTCGACGTGCGATGAAGCGGAGCCTGTAGACGAGCGACTGGAGCTGTCACAGAAGACGGTGATTAGTTGAGCTTAGATGACTAGACACACCAATGCAGGTGACGCACCTGTACGTGGGCTTATCATATTCGTTCTCGATGCCGCTGAGGATCACAGACCGCTCCGGGCGGCCTAGATCCCAGTAGCGCAACTTGCAGTCTTCGGATCCAGTGATGATAAACCCCTTCCCAGAAGATCTACTTGAAGATTTGCTCTCCGAGTCCGCCACATGCGAACGATGCACGGTCGCCAGCCCCCCAAAGTCAGCCCCTGTGACAACCGCATGTACGTCGGGAGAGGGCGGTACGGGCGCGTCAGTCTGAAGGACGTCCTGTCCAGTAAGCCCCACCCGCCGCGGCGCCGGTTCGTAGGGACTACTCTCCTGCCGTGCACGGACCAGCGCCGCTATCGCCGCAGCAGGGCTGGACTCTGCATCGCCCGCAGAGAACTCTTGCGGCTCATCTGCTGCGGCCGTCGAGGAACTTGCGACCGCGCGTGTCGAGAACGTCTCGACAAGGGTGCTGCGCTCGATGTCCCAGACTTCGAGAAGCGTATGCGATGAACTGTCCGGTGAGGCCTTGTGCGTCTCTACGGCGACAACGACCCATCTTCCCTTGCCCTTGGTCGGATGCACGACGCACTGGTGGACGCGGCCGAAGCGACCTTTGAGCGCGACGCCAACACGCCAGCTCTTGATGAGGATGCCGAAGCGGATGTCCCACAGGGAGAGCACACCCGTAGACGTTCCACAAATGACCCATGTACGCTTGCGGTCGAGGCATATGCAGGTGATGGGGCCGTAGTGGCGTGGGTTCTCCATCCGTTGCAGGGCACGCATCGTGCGCAGGTCCAGGATTGTGACGACAGAGTGAGTGGTCGCATACACGAGATTGGACGCGGTGTCTATTCGAGCAGGACATTTTCGGTGAGCAGTTTAACGGATAAATAGGTGATACAACTTACCAGTGCCGTAGTGAATCATGCTAGTGATATACTCCCCTGGGGTATCCATCCGGTGCTCCCGCACGACTTGCAATTTGCTATACTTGGGGAGCGTCCCGCCCTGTATGACGTGTACCCGGACGATATGCAAACTCCCATCATCGGCCGCGCTTGCGAAGCAGTGCACGCCCTCCAGCATGCACACGCACTTGACCCTCGCATGGTGTTGGTTGTACGTGTGCCTCGGCTTGCTCGTGACGTTCCGCTCCAGCCGCGCCGTGTCCCACACCTTGACCGTCTGGTCGTCCGACGCCGACACAAAGAACAAGTGATCGGGCGACACGGCGAGCGCAGTCACTGCGTCCGTGTGAGACGTGAAGTGCGCAACGAGTGCCGCCTCGAGCCGCCGCGCGGCCCCGTCACGAGTCATGAAGCTGTGGCGCGCGGCATTCCGCCGCCGCACGGGCCCGTCGTGCACGCGCGGCCCAAAGTCGTTCTGCAGGTCGCGGTTGTTGTCGAGGTAGAGGTGCTCGAGGAGGTTGCTGATCCCCGGCTCCTGCCCGTCGTAGCTCGATATTGGCACGATGGACGGCACGCGCGGCTTCTCCTGCCCCCGGACGGTGCCTGCGACGGACACGGGCGATGTCCTTCCCGAAGGCGACTGCGATCCGTCGGAGAGAATCTGCGCGTGGGCCTCCAGCACCCCAATAGCACTGGCCTTCGAAGATGCCACCGCAGGGGCTGCTTTCTGCCCGTCACCGCCGCCGATGGGGAACCTATGCATAGCGCGGAACGCAGACGAGTTCGCCGTCGATATAGTTGACTCTGCCGGACTGCCCGGCCGCTCTACGGTCTGCGGAAGTTCCGCCGGAGGCGGAGGAAGAGCCACGGCCGTAGTGTCCACGGACAGGGGGTGTGGTACGGGGCTCCGGGGTTCCCGCGACCCTGGGACGGGGAGACTAGTTCCGGATCCGTTGATGAGGGCCAAGCGGCGGCGAAGGTCTTCGAACGGCGCGCCGGTCGACGATGTCGGCCCATAGTCGATGCTCAAGGTGCGCTGCGTGCGTGGGGTGCCGGGGGACCTGAGCATGAACTCAGAGTTGAGCCTATGCGAGGAGACGCGGCCCGGGCGCCCGTCTGACTCGGGCGTCCGCAGGAAGACCGTTTGGGGCACGACACCAAGCTTCTGCAGTTCTATCGTGGTGGTGACCTTCAGCGAATCTGACTCAACCTCCACGCTGACCCGGGATGCGAAACTTCGGGAGCGTCAGCCCGTGCCACCCCCGTATCCTGATCAAGCGTAGCCGCGTACCTTGATATCGCGCGCGCAAGCTTCACCACGTAGTCCCGCATCGAGGTTAGCTTCACCTCCTCCGCCGATGTCATGCCCAGCTGTTGCAGCTTCGCCAATTGGGCCTCGTCCCTGCAGAAATGATGTCAGCCGTGGAAAGAATTCATCCACAGGAGCCCACTTACTCCTCCGAGCGAGCGCGCGAAACGGCGCCGCCGGATTGCCGCACGGTAGCCATGCTCTCCCGCGGTGACTCGACCTTGGCGCTGCGGTGCGATCTCCAAAATTGAGTCTTGTCTGCCTTCATGGCCCACTGCACTGCGGCCTCGAAGATCTGCCGCGTCAGCTGCCACGCCGTGGATGTGAGCCGAGTGAAATGCATGTGATTTGAAGGGAAGGGAGGGCTCACAGGACTCTTCATCGCCAAAAGCAGGCTCTTCTCGTCTACTTCCCGCACATCTGACCTCAGTAAATGCTTCAGCGAGGGGTACAGGATGCACCACACGTCGCTCGGCGGGAGGTGCTTCGCCGCCGAAGCGATGAACGCCGCAGCACCTTCACACAGAAATCAGCATTCCGTCGAGAACGTGAAGACGACGCCCCGCCACACACCTTCCCGAATCCAGATATTCGGGTGATAGAGGAAGCCGAGGGTTGCGCTCATCAGTTCCCAGATACGCATCTTTTGGAACAGGCCTAGCTCGCATAGGTTTGTGAGAGACGAGAGCACCTTCGCGACCACAGTCTCCTCGACATCTATCAAGGGACCCAAGTAAGCACGCTTTCACGCCGCCCGACCCGAGTAAGAGCACCCTACCGGATAGAGACTGTATCATGAGCGGCAAGATATACTCCTCCAGGCTGCGCCCATCCGCACAGGCCGCGACGTCGACGATGCTGTCGAAGAAGGCCCACCGCAGCAGCCAGTCGCGGTCGTTCAGGTATGTGATCATGTGGCTGAGCAGCACGTCGTTCGTCTTCTGCCGGCCGAGGAAAATGCACAGCGAGGAGATGTTGTGAAGAACGGCGCGCTTGACCACGCTTGAAGGGTCCATGAGCAGTGCAGACAGATGCTCCTGTATGCTGTTCTGGAGGTCGCTCATGCTTGCGTCGTAGGAAACCTAAGAGCCGGATTGAGTGAACGTTCTCGGACGTGACAGACGTAAAGGACGCACCTCGAAGTGCGCTTCGTCATACTCCTGCGCGTCAGGCAACGCCTTGTACGTCCCATGGGCCTTCAGTGCCTGGCCCATTTCCAGATACCGCACCGCCGTGTCTGCAAGGGGAACAATGACCTGGGCGTACATGCACCGCACGAGCACGTCCGAGTCCCGCACTAAGTGCGCAATGGCGGGGATGATGTACTCCGGGAATATGGCTGCGTTGGAGGGCGTGATGACCGTGACGAGCATGAGCACCTGCATGAGCGTGCGCAGCGCCGCGGCGCGCACGATGGCGGCGTCGTCCTGCAGGAGGTCTACGATGTACGGAACCATCCGGTCGAGTTTCGCCTCATCCGTGAGGTGCGATGAGAGCGCGAGGAACACGTCCAACGCGCGGACCTTCGAGCTCGGGAGGTAACAGTTGCGGACATTGGCGCACACCAGCGCTAGTATAATTAACGCAGGACCATCTGTAGGATGTAAGTCCTGCGCGCTCTAGATAGACCAGAAAGGCGAACTCGCCTTCCGCAGCCGCGCGTTTGCCTGCCGACCATGCGCTGTGTAGCTTACTTTCACGATTCGGGATATTGAGTTCCACAGGTAAGACATCCTGGGTAAAAAATGAGATTGAATAGGCGCAAAGGCTACCAACATGCGTACATGGAAGGGTCTTGACGAGACAAACTGAGGGGTATAATCCATTTTCACGTCCATCACCGTCTCTTCGGTGGACTCATTGATCAGGTACGGTTCCACGCTCTCATAGTCCGCCCATATTCGTTCCATCCGATGGTCCGAGTCGCTCGGAAGAGGGTCGCTCGGCGAGTCTCCGTTCAAAGCGGCATTTGACGCCGTATTGGATCCTTTGTGTGCGGATAAAGTAGCGCTGGGAGGTATCCCCGACGAGGGCGTCGCAGCAAACAGAGAAGTAGAGCTGACTTCGTTGACGGAAGACACATAGTTGTGCAGGAACGAGTAGAAGCATTCAGGGAACACTGTCCCGCGTGAGGTGTGCAAAAGCGCATCGAACGTCGGCCGTGCAGAGGGGTCAATAGAGATCATTTGCTTGATGAGTTGCTAACGCAAAGTCAGTACAAGGAAGTCACGCATGGTGCCGATGCACTCACCCTCACGCCCTCGTCCTCCACCGCGCCCAGCTGCGTGTCGATCTTAAGCTCGCCCTCGCGATACTTGAAGAGCTCGCTGAGCGTGAACAGCGGCTTCCCCTCCAAGAACAGCTCCGCAACAACACACCCCGCGCTGAAGCAGTCCATCGCCTCCGTGACCCGCCCGTCGCGCTTGCCCTCGCTGTCGTCGAGCGCGAGCCTTGACTTCTTCGCGCTGATCTCCGGGTTGTCGCTCGCGGTGTAGAACCGCTCGGGCGCGAGGTAGCACGAGCGCCGGCCGGACGTGTCAAAGTAGAACGCAAAGTCGGACGGGTCGTCGAGCGGGAGGTACGTCGGCTTGTACGACGCAAAGTCCGAGACGTACACCCAGTTCCACGACGTGACGAGGATGTTCTCGGACTTGATGTCCCCGTGCGACACCTTGCGGTTGCGCGCGTCGCGGAGCGCGTTGAGGATCTGGAACGCGATCCATTTCTTCTCGACGAGGCTGAGGAAAGGCCGTGTACTGTGCGGAATATGGAGTTGAGGGTGGGGCTGCAGACGCGTGAACGGATCGTGCGCACCTGATCCGGTCGTATAGATTGCTTGCCACCCACTGCCTGATCACGTACCCCGCCTTGTCCGTCTCAACAAAGGACTGATACCCGTACACGTTTGGGATGTCTGCCAGGGCCTCACGCTCAACTACGCAAAGCCGCCACCTTCTATTCAGCAAACTTTAACTAAATGATGCTAATTGGCACGTACCCTTCAGCCTCCTATGGTACTTGCGCAGACTCATCCCCGGGTCCGGCTTGATGAAGACCTTCACCACGAGGTACCCATTCCTGTGTCGACACTTGACCGTCTTCAGAAACCGCGCGGAGCCGAGACTGCATGTGTATGTGGATATCTTCAAGCATACCCAACAAGGCGTGTGCGTACCTCCCCTCATAGACGATGTCTCCTCCAAGCTCAGCCACAAACAGATCCAATGCGCCGCTCGTGCGCGTGAGTGATTGTGCGTTGCCCATTATTTCGGCAGTAGGGTATCAGCGGAAGAACATATGGTGGTATATTGATCGAAGTCGAAGTTCCGGGGAAAGGAAGAGAAAGCAGCAGACGGAAACAAGTCCCAAAATGTATGGCGCAGTCCAGCGAGTGGCCACCATCGACTGGCGCTGTAGTCACGTGCCTGAAATGACCTTCGACTCGCGACTCGCAGGATCCGAATATTGACCAAGAGGAGTCATTTGCCTTTACGAACGAATCCATTTGTTCTAGCTCTCTCTAGAGAGCGATATTACCAAGCAGAAGAGGTGCACGAAACATCGGACGCGAGCTGACGCCGTCGTCGTTGTATGCACACAAATACTGGGCGTCTCTGGACATTTCGAGGACACTGGACTCCACGAGCCTCGGAGGCCCGGACGATGCCGAAAGCGCGGTGCCGCATCGGATGACGTCATCCCTACTCAAACCTTCGGAGCCTCGGAACGCCTGACAACGCCGGCACGCAGCTGAAAATCAAGGGGTATGATGTCACCTCCGCCGGTGGGGAATGGAATCTGATCCTCCAATTGCACGGGCTGTCCTTGGGTTTAGCCTTCGGGGTGGTTGCGCGCGGTGCCGCCCGTCGTTGACGGAATCCGCTGAACCCCAGGCACGGAAACTTCAGCACACCTTCCTTGAAGGGTGCATCAAGAAAGCAGAGGCAGAGCACTGATGTATGATACGTGATATGTGATGTTACAGATTAGCCAAAACCTTGTAACGTAGTAGGGATCCGAGTATGCTACAACATAAGTAGTGGACAATAAACTTTAGTGCGTGGGATGACTAGGCCGTAAGGTCGTGACATGTGCGGAGGAGAATAGCGACGGTTCATCACCAAAAGTCCCAAGATGGTAGACGTGTGTGCAAATTAGAGAGTGGAGGGAGCGGCGATAGCAAAGCGGGGGATATGGCGACATGGAGAGCATCAGTACTACGACGCAAACGGCCGAATGGAGCGAACAAAGGTCCAATGGTGGTACAACGTAAACCGCACGGAGCCGCGTTCACTCAGCGTTGTGCGAGTCGGGTATGTGGGAGGGCAGCGGCGCCCCAGTCACGTTCGCCTGCTGCGTCGGGCCCTGCTCCCCGGCGAGCGCACCGGGGTCGCGCGGCCACGAAATGGAGAGCATGCCTTCCACGAGCATGCTGCGGACGTGCACAGCCTGCAAGAAAGGAGCCGTCAGCGACACGCGTTCGAAGCACACACACACTGCACGGCGTCGGCACGGAGACGCGACGTCGAGACAGGCTGGGAGGAAGACTCACGTTGACACCTGCGGGGAGCGGGATCTCGCGCCGGAACTTGCCATATTTGAGCTCGCGCACGGGGTACAGCGCCGCGAGCCCCGCCTCCTCGGCCGACGGGGGCACCGATGGAGATGTGGCGGCGCCCGCTGTCGGGTCCGGCGTCGGGCCCGACGAGCGCGAGGGGTCGACAGGCTGAGTGAGGCGCACGGGGCTCACGTGCAGGGTAGGTCCGCTGCGTTCTCCCTCGACGACGAGCCGGCCGTGTTCGATGCGCACGGAGAGCTGGTCGACCTTCATCCCTGGAACCTCAAGGACGGCGGAGATGAACGGGGAGCCCGGGTCGTCGCACATGTCCATCCTGGAGTCCCGACGGAGGGCGCTTGTGAGACACGGTGGGCGGGATACGAGGAGCCGCGTACTCACCTCGGCATGAAAGTGCCTCCTTTGCGCTGCAGGATCTTCTGTCGCTGCAGCTGGATATATGCGCGCGCTAGTACGCGGTCGAGGTTCTTGAAGCGGGGGTCCTCGTTCTCGAGCATCTTGCGGGACTTGGACATGGACAGACGTGAGGCAGAAGAGGCGGCGGCGGATGGGTGGAGGGTGGTGTATTGCGGAGACATGAAGAGCAAGAAAGGGAGGTGGGTGTATGCGCGGGCGGTGGCGCTCGCTCCGGGGACAAGCGCGGTATTTATACGATCGGAGGCCCGCAAACGCTACAGCGATCGGCCGCGGCGGTGACATCTCGCCCAACGGACTGCCTTACTTTCTTTGGCCCACTCCAAGGCTTGTGCCTGCCTGGAGCCAACTAGAATCTCGATTGGTCAAGCAAGTGACGGGAAGTCCGGGATGACTCGACCCCGTCCGGCCCCCAGATTTGCTGTGGGTCGGCCACCCGCACGTCCACAGGCTTACTGTGAACATCTGCGGCAGTCACTTACGCTGTACCGAGGGTCGCCTACGCGCTGAGCAAGCACCGCAAGCCCGCCGCGGAGGTGAGTAAGACCCGCGCGAGGAATACGACAACCAGTTCTGGACGGGCGGTGCAAGCATCGGCCGGCGCTCGATTCCCCCGGGGTATACTCAATGCTGTGCTCCGCCTGCGAAAACTCCAGACCTGCCGCGAACCGGGCTCAAAGTTCGCTGCTCCATCCGGCCAGTTGCCGTTCACCGTAGATCGCTCGCGTGTCCACCGCCCCTCAAAGACTGTGCTGGGGGTCCTTCCGCAGCCGCGCAGTACGTGCTTGCCCCGCATACGTGGTGCCCACTGCACACACAACCCCGCATTCACATGCCACGCCGGAGCCAACGCGTGGGCCGGCGCAATGCGGTCAGAACACCTGTTTAGTCAGCCACATGCCCCTTCCGAATCCCTGCGACCCACCATCCGTGAAACGGCGGTCGGGACTCGGAATGCCCCCTTAATGCGTGCCCGCCGAGGATTCGTATTCCGTTCGGAGGTGGGTAGCTCGGCGTGTATCTCTGACTACCGCACCCGACCCATGGGTGTCAATCCGGAACGCCGTGAGAGCACCGGAAACCGCGGGCTGTTCGGCCGGTACTTTTTTTCTGGGCGCAGTACTCGGTGCGCAAGCTCAGGGCGCGAACGCGTCCTCGGTCGGCGGGCGCGCGTCCTGCACGCCACGTCAGTGCGTACTACGGACTTCTGGATGGACTGCGGGGGGGAGGAACGCATGCCATGAAGCTTGCGCGGGACCTGCACCGACTAGTAGACGATATCGTGCTCACATGGATCGACTCAAGGACTCAAGCGCACCTCGAGGACGAAAGGTGGCTCCGCAGCCAGCAGTGGACACACAAAGTGACTCGGCAGCACGAAGTTGAATGCACACCGGGGCGAATATGGCAACTACGAAAGCTGGAGTCAATCTCCGTCTTGACTCCCCAATGTGGAGAACGCAAACGAGTGGATAATGATAGGGGTAGAAGCATACGCGTCTGCGGCCGAAGCAGCAGCTGACACGCCGCACCCGCCCCCGGAAGGGGTCTACTCCCATACGCGTACCGGGGAACGGGGCTGCAGCGTTGAATCCGAATTCTCCTGACACGTAGCCCGGCGGTGATGTCGAGTCAAGGACGTGCTCGGGGTAGCTCCGCCCACTCGACTGGGGTAGGGGGAATCGTAAGACACAGCGCGCCAAGCTCGACTACGAATACGCACCACAGCGGCCCGACGTCCATCTGTCCAGGGGTTGACTCCGCCTCTACTGCGAGGCCGCGCCGCCCGCGCCGTGGGCGAGCTGCCGCGCGTTCACGGCGACAAAGTGGTACAGCACCACGGTGAGCATCGCCAGCATGCCGAGCGAGTTCGCGAGGTTGTACAGCGTCACGTTTGAGATCATATTGGTGCGTCTGTGCGGCGGGACGCGGCGCAGGTGGCCGACGCGCACGCAAAATGCAGACGGGTGAGCATCAGCGGCGCGCAGGAGCTGGACAAGGGCGCAGAACGGACCTGACGTCGTGGTCGCCGCCAACGAGGGTTGTTTGTGCGTGTTTGGCGCCGCGCGCCCGGGATGAGCTGGGCGCTGCCGGCGTCGCGCTCGCGGCCTCTCCCGATCCTCTCCTCGCTGTGCTGTGTCTTCTCCCTCCTCCTACCCCTTCCACACACACCCTTGTCTGTTCTGTGTAACGCCAAAAGTCTGCGACAATGAGGCCCACGGAGATTCGCCGAAGTGAAATGCCCGGTCGTGAGTGTGCTATTTTGCAGTGACGTTTCGCGCGGGTCTGACATTGCGTTCGGGTTGTAGCTAAGACCTACGTGAGTGTGAACACTTTGTATGCCAGGAGGCACTGGTGGGGCAAATAGGGTGCCGCGTAGGGGATGCTGGAGTGCTTGGGGCGCGTGTGGAAAGGACAGGTTAACAGAGGTGCTAACTGTATGCTGGTAGAACATCTGGTGGGGTGGCAAGGGCACGCAGGAGCAGAAGGGTCTCGTCCAGTACAGTGCGTATGCTTTCTATTCACTAACACCATGACATTGACCATGCTCGTCGTCCGTGCCGTTGTCCCCCAACCATACTCGTGCGCCCAACGTCTTCGTGTCAACTTTCTGTCGGTCTCCTCCAGGCCTTTCGCCCTTCCGTCAGCGCGCCGCGAAGAACCTCTTCAGGAGCTATATCTTCAACGGCTATCGCCGCCTCTCCGGCGAGCTCGTCTACTGGGCTATCCCCTTCGCGCTCGGTACGTCTACAATCTCTCATATGTACCACACCCCCTCCCTTCCTTTGCTGCCATAGTCCGCGGAGGATCAGCACGCTCATAATTCCACGCTTCTGATAGGCTACAGCGCGTACGCGTGGGCGAAGCGTTACGACGCGTGGCAAAACAGCAAGGCGGCTCACGTCGCGGGTGGCCACGGCGAGCACTAAACAGCATAGAACGCCACCCTGGAACCCTCCCCGTCCTGTAGAGCTTTAATCCACGTTCTTTCTGCTACCCCGACCGTTGCGTCACTGTGCGCTAGCCGCGGCGGTACCCTCGCACTCTAAGGACGTCCCGAGTTTCCCCGAACCTCCGACCCGGAAAGGCGGAAGAGTCATAGCGTTCAGTGGAGGTGCGCGACTGTCGAATTTTTTGCGGACATGGTGCGCTACTGCTTGGGTTGAGGGCACGTAGCGGTGATTGCGGTGGACCTCGTGGGTTAAGCGTGTTTTTGAGCATCTGTGGTGGGGTTGATGCACTGGTGACTCTTCCCTGTCAGTTTTTTTGTATGCCGGCTGCAAACGCTCACAGTTTGTGGATAGCCGGATGCCTTCGTGAGACCCTATGCATCTCGAAACCCAGATTTTGCTTGGCGTCAGAACTACGCCGTTGTTAGGATTCGTTTCGAGGCGCTGTGCGGACTGATAACGCTGCCTATGGGATTGCGAGTTCAGGTGCTCATCGCGAAGTCCTCTGGCGGTGCTATCCGGACATCTCGCGAAAGCCCCTCATCCCGTACGCAGAATACTCGCACTCATCGCGACATGCGCATGCCGTCACGGTGACTCGCCACGCGCCCCTCACGTTGCGCGAGCTGTGCGCAACCCCACTGGCGGCTCCCCGCACCCCGACGCCCACGCGCGCCTATTCTGCGGGCGGCCTGCCGTAAAGGGCAACCTCGAGTCATCCTCGCGCCGCTGCATCTCAGAGGTGGCGGTGGGCCAGGTCACGGTGACCCCATGGGAGCCCTCCATTCCGCGTCTGGGCGGGCGATGTGAGTCAACTTCGACGGGCGGCGGTATATATCGCTCCCCCCGCCGCGAGGGGCGCGCTTTCTCACCTCCGCGCCGCCCTCGACGACCTCCAAGTGCTTCTACCGCGACACCTCGTCCTCCAAGCTTCTTCCGCCTTCGCAGCTCCCGATTCTCGCGCCTTTGCTCTTTCAAGTTTCCTGCTCAGATAAGATGGCCATTCGTCCCACCCGCTCCAAGATCGTCTCCACGCTCGAGAAGCGCCTCGGGCGCGCCCTCTCGGACACCGAGACGCTCCGCCTCGCCGCCTACGCGCGCGCGGTGCGCGTCCGCCGCGAGCAGCGCCGCATCTACAAGCCTAGGTTCGTACCCCCTCCCCTACCCCGCAAGCCCCCCGCGCCCATCGTGTTGTGCTCCTGTGCCCCTACGTTCCTATGCTGACCTATGACGTATCGCGCGCTCGCAAACCACAGGATGGAACTGCACGACGACGGCGAGAGCCCGCGCGTCACGGCGCTCTTCGAGCTGCCCGGGCTCCGGCCGGACGAGCTCGCGGTGGACATCGTCGACGGCCGGCTCATCGTCGGCGGCGAGCGCCGCCCGCACGCGCCCCCGCCGCAGCGCCTTTCCGACGACACGCGCCTCGTGCTCCGCGCGTCCGCCGACCTCGCCGCGCGCACTGGCGCGGGCGCGCTGCAGGTTCAAGAGCTCAAGTATGGGTTTTTCCGGCGCGTCGTCGCTGTGCCCGAGGGCTGCACGGTAAGTCTTGCGAGTTATCTCTCCCGTAAGGCGCTGTTGCTGACTATGAGATTTGGCGTTTGCAGACCTCCGACCTCGAGGCCGTCATGGAGAACGGGATGCTCAGCGTCTCGTGGCCGCGCAGCCCGCTCGCGCGCGTTTTTGGGGAGAGCACGAACACCGGTGCTTCGAAGAATCTTCACGGTGCCGGCGCGTTTGGGGAGGAGAAGTCGTCGACGACGACTACTTTGTTGGGCTAGCTTGGATCGCTATTTTGGAATGGACTTGGCTTGTCGTTTGGTGTACCCCCGCTCTACGAGGTTATATGCTATTGCATCGGTTATTGGAACCCATTGTGCGGGATCAAGTCCCTGCTAGTTTCTGATCATGCAATATGGTGGATAGACGTGAGCCCTGCTTGGACACAAGTTACAATGCGCTTATCGGGGGCTGTTACGCAGCACTCCTTCGGGGCTTCAATCGATTACTAGGAGACGGGCGTTCGTTTACCTGCTCCAAGCTTGAGCTCCAACCCTATCCACGCCTACTCACATTCGAGCACCCTCACTTCTCCTGCCCATACCGACATTGGCTGCTGGGTACCGCCATGGCTCCAAGGAAACTCCCCGTCGAAATCGGCCTCCAGGTTATCGACCACATCACCCCCGACCCACCTGTTTACAACCTAGAGGATGCCTACTATCACCTCCACACTCTGCGTATGTGCGCCCTAGTGTGCAAAGACTGGCTCAGCCGTAGCCGTCTCTACCTTTTTCATACAATCTACGTCCAGGATGCTCGACGCTTCGACTCCCTCATCAGTAACTTCAGCGATCCAAATTCTAGGTTTCCGAAGCTTGTGAAGGTCCTCATCATAAATGACTGTCAGGCCAGGTCAGAAGAGGGTTCAAGGGAGTGGTACACCATCACATCCCATGGATCCACAGCCAAAAGCCTGCAAGACTCCCGGGTTCCTATCCATAAGGTTCTCCTATTTGCGCTAGGAAAACTACCAAACCTGTATGCCCTTCATATTGGTGGCACCCGAGATCAACCAGTCGCAACTACGCTAGTGGCTCCTTTCCCCTTCAACAATATGACTCGTACATGTCTTATGGCTCTCCGCCGTTCAAACATCCATGACATGACCTTATACTCGATTCCTAGTCATCGTGCCGGGCATCTTCTCAAGGCACTCCCTTCTCTTCGCACGCTGAGATGTGGATTTCTATTGAGAGAATCCAATTCGAAGCCCACTGCACACCTCTTCTGTCCCTCAAAGCTTAGCTTGACTAGCCTGCAGGTATGGACAAGTTGATGAAGGTTCAATTATGGATCTAGGGACTATGGCACTCATTCATTGTTTTAGGTAATCGACAGTCGTAACGAAAATGATATCATCAATTGCATCATCCATGCAAGTCGTCAATGTTTAGAAAATCTAAGTATCTCTGGGGCTTTTGGTGAGCACAGTAAACAATTAACCACTATCAACGAGTAGTGAACTCATCGCCTTAATCATAGCGGGAAACTCCCTCTTGAATCTCTCCAAGCTAACGCGTCTTCAATCCCTTGACCTTGTTTTAGGCATAGGAACAGACGTCAACGATTATACTAAATCCGACATTATGGGGTCCATTCGATTTCTGCAAGCACATGGCGAGGCGCCTTCTAACACTCTCAAGCGGCTTTGCTTTGTCTGCCCATCACCCGGAGATACCCCACTTAGGATGTCTCTATTAAGGCTAGCGGTCGCAGGTGTTCTTCATCCCCTCAGCCAGTTGGACTCTGTTATCGCAGATGTGCTAGAGAGACGCTGGGCCTCCAGGATGTGCCATGTTGTCTTCACAGTCTCGGATGGTGTCAAATGGAATGCTGTTCAGGATATCAAGGATACATTTCGAAAAATCTTCCCGGAAGCTCACAAGAGTAGGCTTTCACAGGTAGACCTAAACATACCAAGTAAGTTTGAGTGTCTTGATACAATAGACGCTACTATGCTCAATGCACACCTCATAGGTTTTGGCCATACCTCGGCAATTTCAACAATCAAAGTCTCGCCAGGGGGGCACTGGATCTCCACTTCGGACGCGGCCTCCCTAACTATCTGGAATGCTCAGACCTGTCTGGCTCAGGAGTTTATCCCACGTACTAGATATAATACCCAGCGGCTCCACTGGTTTGTCCAGTTGCCCGATGGATCAGATGCCCTCTTGCAAGTCGAGGACAAGCCCGAGACATCTGTAACATGGTCGATTGAAGTGTGGGATCTTTCAAAGCATCAAATCCTCGCCGAGATTAGCATCCCTACGTGGCAACCACGCTGTGCTGCCTCGAATCCGGACCGAACGATTCTTGCCATCAGTGACATTGGCGGGATGATACACTTCTGGGACGCCGGAACATTCGAGCCAATACTCCCCACACCACTATATGCCATTAGCCCAACGAGGATCCTTGCACCACCGAACAATCTATGGATGTCGGTTTACTTTAAATTTGTCGATTATGGAGAATATCCCTGTGTTGCCCCTGTTTGTAGGTTGCGTACCTCCGACGCCGCTACTGCACTTTTGATGCTCCGTGAAGAGGTTGCGTCACTGTCATATGGAAGGGTCCTCTGTGTCACATTTGATGAAGACTCGGTCAACGCTATCGCTACAATAGTGACACTGGATGGGATTGTCCATCAATGGGATCTCGCGAGCGGAGACATTTTGTGTCAGGTCCAGTTATACCACCAGTCCGGAGAGCCTTGTGGGGAGCTCGCCAGCGCCACCCTGTCGCAAGATGGAAGAATAGCATGCTGGGTGTCGAAGAAGATCCAATGGCTGGTGAACGTCTCGAACACGTGGGATGGGTTATTGGTACGGACCTTGGATCACGGGCCTGAATTACAAGTCGCATGGGAAAAGGTCCACCATATCTCGGTCTCGCCGGACGGCAAATACGCTGCAGTCACGTCGGAAGCATATTTATTGGTCCTATGGAGGCTGGCCGACGGGAAGCGTCTAGTCCCAGGCTTTCTGAGACGGAAAGGTGGTGCAGGGCGGTTCAATACGTTCTCTCAGGACAGCAAACTAATCGTGACTCCAACGGAAATTGGAACAATTGTCGTCAGCCGGCTTGATGACTTGTTTGAGGATGTCGAATAGAATCACGTTATCTGTACACATATCTAGGTACAAGAGACGACAGTCGAGTTAGTGGTATTATCAAGAGAGCGTATGGCACCCCCGCGAGCAAGAGCGCAGCGTTCTTCGCATGCTCGCACTCGCCTCTGCGCGCAAGCAGCGCGAACGCGGCACATAGTTCTGTCGAGGATACGGCCTCACATGCGCACTACCGCCAGCTTGTGCCACGACTAGCAGGGTCCGGCCCACCTTAATACCCATCTCCGCCGCCTGGATCGCCGGGTCGAAAGCCGGTATACACTTGTTGAGCATGGAGATGCGTACCAGCCACTACTTAGCCTGAACAATCTGCAGCCGCTGTGTCTATCCGAGATGAACAACGCGTCCTCGTCGGGGTGTGTGTCTCAGCAGTGTGGGAGTGACGAGAGGACCCTGTGCACTTCTTCGGCCTCGGCAAAGGCTGGAATATCCGCAAGCGAGAGGGTAGGGCTGCCGTGCATACCCTGCTTGGTTATAGATACCTCGAAGAGGTTGGGCTGCTGGCTGACGGCCACGACGTGGTCGTCGCGGAAGTGGTTCACGTCCGTGGAGTGTGGGCCGATCATGATAAGGGTGTTCTTGGACTAGCATGGATGGACATCGTAAATGAAGCGTCGCCTGTCTTCATGGGAGCGGCGTTGAAACGCTAGGGTCAAATCCGGGGTCATCCTCGCCATGATCGAGGGCGCGAACGACACGGATGAGCTTGGAGAAGGGGCGAGGTAAGTGTAAGCTGCAGGTTGAAGCAGTCGCTTTACGCACTTGGGGGATGGATCCGTGGACTGTGTTGGCGGAAGCGAACCGACTAGACGGGCGCAGCTCGCGCTGTATAGGAAATGGGCATGTTCTTCGTAAGCTCCAAAGTAGTGTTGACTCTTGAGCATAACAGAGGACGGAAGGTCGAGGACGTAATCACCCGTGACGAGGCATAATCAGGGACTATGTAATGTAGTCGATAATAGATGTCCATGTTTGAAGCCAATACAATATTTGTATTCCCCATCGTTATCGGTGCGGCATCTTTATCTAGCCGCGCCGGGATTGGACGAGGGTCGTCGAGCGACGGTGGGAGGGCCGGGCCGCTGATCACGATGAAGCAAGTGACTCGCGACGACGACTTCGAATGCTCGGCCTGTATCGATTGAGGCTCCTCTCTACCCCTCGTTCTTTGTATATACATCCTCCCCGCCCCGCCCCCGTCTTTGCTCGCCACTGCTCACACTCGCAGCCGCATCACCACCATCCGCACCACGCTATGACGACCCCGGTCGCCTCCACGTCGCAGCCGCCTGCGGCCAACGCGCCCGCGAAGGACGTCTCCGCGAAGAAATCCAAGGACAAGAAAGCGAAGGACACCGGGTCGGCCCACCCTCTGGAGGTACGTTTTGCTCGTGCCTCGTGCCTCACGTAGTAGCTTGCTCACGGCTCCTTGTGTCTGCAGCTCAAGCCGCCTCCCGAGTTCTTTGAGCACCGTCTGAAAATATTTGAGAAGCTCAAGGCGGAGAACGACGAGTGGGTCAAGAGTGCGTGCTCGTATTTTCCCCCGCGTTTAGCTCTCTGACGGGCATGTGCAGACCAGCCTCGTCAGGAGATTACCATTACGCTGAAAGATGGCTCAGAGCGCAAAGGCCTGAGCTGGGAGACAAGCCCCATGGACATCGCGAAGCAGATTTCGCAAGGTCTCGCAGACCGCGCTGTCATCGCAAAAGTGAGTCATACGTACGGTCGTGTGCGGTTGTTCTGCGGGGCGCTGCGGGTGGGATACGGGTATCCTTCGCCGGTGTATTCTCGCGTGATGTCGGGGTACCTCTTTTTTCGACGCGTCCGCGGCTCCGGGCTAAAAATGCGCAGACTAGACAGAACGCCCGCATAGTCATGGGGTGTGACGCGCTGTTCTTCCTCTATACCCCTCCCCTCCCTTCCCACCGGCCGGTTGCTAATATCGTTGCTGTCAGGTCAATGGCGAGCTATGGGACCTTGAGCGTCCACTAGAAGGCTCGTGCTCACTAGAAATCCTTAACTTTGACGATCCAGAAGGTAGCTGCCATCGCCTACACTCACGTACCAAATTTTAATCCCCTTGTCCAGGCAAGAAGGTCTTCTGGCATTCTTCCGCGCACGTTCTTGGCGAGGCCTCTGAACGTCATTATGGCTGCCATCTCTGCTTGGGCCCCCCGACGGATGAGGGATTCTTCTACGAGATGGCCATCCACGATCGGTACGTGCCCTGCGCGCGGGCTGAACTCCGGGAGCTCACGCATGTGCGTTTACAGGCCAGTTGTCAATACTGACTACCCTGCTCTTGAGAAGGTGGCCGACATGGCGATCAAGGAGAAGCAGAAGTTCGAGCGCCTCGTAGTCCCTAAGGAGACCTTGCTCGAGATGTTCGCGGTATGCTATCTTTCTAACCACATTGCCTTTACCATCACTCATTGCAGCACTCTTAAAAGTACAACAAATACAAGAAATACCTCATTGAGACCAAAATCCCTGACGGCACGTCTACGACGGTGTACCGCTGTGGACCTATGGTGGACCTGTGCGTGGGCCCTCACATCCCGCACACCGGCAAGATTAAGGCCTTCATGATCACCAAGGTGCGCACTGGGAGTTGGTGACCAAGACAGTCTTGCTCAGGATATACTAGAACTCTGCGTCCTACTTCCTCGGAGATGCTACCAACGATTCACTGCAGCGAGTGTACGGTATCTCCTTCCCCGACAAGAAGCAGCTTGCAGAGTACAAGGTTTTCCTGGAGGAGGCCGCTCGTCGTGATCACAGGAAAATCGGAAGGGTGTGTCTATATACTGCACATCCACTAGTTGAAGTTCTCACGACTATGTATGCAGGAACAAGAACTGTTCTTCTTCAACGACCACAGTCCTGGAAGCTGTTTCTTCCTCCCGCATGGTACTCGTGTCTACAACGCGCTCCTGGAGCTTATGCGAGTGAGTGCTTCTACAGCTTAATCTACTTTCCCGGTGTTGAATGGTCGCAGTCCGAGTACTTCAAGCGCGGATATCAAGAAGGTAGTGTTATTTGATATCTGTATTATCCACGTCACTCATACCCACATAGTCATTTCCCCCAACATGTTCAGCAGCAAGCTTTGGGAGACGTCAGGGCACTGGCAGAACTACAAGGACGACATGTTCTCCCTCGACGTGGAGAAGGAGAAGTGGGCGCTCAAGCCGATGAACTGCCCTGGCCACTGTCTCATCTTCGACTCGCGCGACCGGAGCTATAAGGAGCTGCCGATCCGCATGGCGGAGTTCGGCATCGTTCATCGTAACGAGGCTTCAGGCGCACTCACTGGCCTCACGCGTGTGCGCCGGTTCGTGCAGGACGACTCGCACGTCTTCTGCTTGCCATCGCAGGTGTGTATCCAGACGCTTTGTGACGGGCCTGATAGCTCACCAGCCCGACTTGACAGATCGAGGAGGAAATCGCGGCCCTTTTCGACTTCATGAAGCACGTCTACGGCCTCTTCGGGTTCGACTTCGAGCTCGAGCTCTCCACCCGTCCGGACAACTTCCTCGGCGACATCGAGACGTGGAACCAGGCCGAGGCGGTAAGCTCTCCCCGTCGTACTCCCCAATCTCAGCCCTGACGCCGCCTCCCTCCAGCAACTGACGACGGCGCTCGACGCCTTCTACCCCGGCAAGTGGGAGCTCAATCCCGGCGACGGCGCGTTCTACGGGCCCAAGATCGACATCAAGATCCGCGACGCGCTCCGCCGCTCGTTCCAGTGCGCGACGATCCAGCTCGACTTCCAGCTCCCCGAGCGCTTCAACCTCAAGTACCGCTCCGCGGACGACGGCACCGGCGCGGCCGCGGGCGCCGACGCGGCGGTGACGCGCCCCGTCATCATCCACCGCGCGATCCTGGGCTCGCTCGAGCGCTTCATGGCGATCATCACCGAGCACTTTGCCGGCAAGTGGCCGTTCTGGCTCTCCCCGCGCCAGGTGCTCGTCGTCCCCGTCGCGCTGCCCTACGTGCGTCCCCGTTCCCTTCTCTTCTTCCTCCTCCTCTTCCGCGCGCCACCTCGCTGACGATGCGCGCTTGCAGAGGGAGTACGCGTCCGAGGTCGCGGACAAGCTCACCAAGCTCGGCCTGTACGTCGACGTCGACAACGGCGAGAACACGCTCCCGAAGAAGATCCGCAACGGCGAGATCGCGCAGTACAACTTCATCCTCGGTACGTGCCCCCCCTTCCCTCCCCCCTTCTCCGCTCTGCTCCTGTCGCGGCGGCTGACACGTGCTCGTCTATGCAGTCGTGGGGCAGGAGGAGCTCGACAGCCGCTCCGTCAACGTGCGCAACCGCGACGACGTGGGCACCAAGGCGCGCACGGAGACGCTCCCGCTCGACGTGATCGCGGAGAAGCTCGCCGCGCTGAAGGCGACGCGGAGCCTCACGAACAAGCTCGCATAGGCGAGTCGCGAGCAGGCGGTGGGGTGCTTCCCGTCGTGTGTCGGTCGTGCGCTTTTCGGGTTCCGTGTCCATTCGTTTGTAAAGAGTAGATAGCTATGTTTTGCTTGACAAGGGGCAATGAGAGACAGAAGTTCTATTTTCTCGTTTTGTATAGATATTTCCGTAGCTCATCTTGAAGGGCAGCGGCTTCTGTTGCTTGCCGACCTCCATTCTCCTACGACCTGTTTTCGACCGCTGCAGCCTCCGCCTCTCTCCGACGCACGTCTTCGTCGGATGTCTTCTTGACCTGCCACAAAGGGTCCTCGTCAGATGGAGGACGTCATTGGGAGCCGACAGTGCATGTTCCATAAACTCGCATGAGCACACCTTTTCGAAGTAAGCGTCGTCGTCGAGCAAACGCAACCCCGTCATAGCAAGCGCCGCGGACATGTTTAGGCACGCTTGGTGCGCCTCTTGGGATCCGGCGGCGTCCGCGAAATCGCGGGTGTGGTTGCTGCCTTTGGTGGGGATGGCTAATAAACGCGGGTTAGTGAGTGATGATTACGGATGGGTAGTCCGCGGGCACACACCGAAGGACGACTGCAGGGCGGGCAGAGCTTGATAACAATGGAAAAGTGAGGATTAAGCGGGATGTGCAGAAATCACAGTTCCGCACCATATGTTACGTTCCCCTGAGACTCAATGAGCACACCGTGATCATAGTAGGCTGAAAATGTGGCTCACCATATCCGTGGAACTTGGAGATACGTCGTAAGAATCGTCGATGGGGCCAAACTTCTTCGTGAACACGTCGGAGACCTCTTCGCCTGAACGCCCCCGCGAATGAGTACCTAGCCCACGAGCACGGAACGGCGAGCTCACCGAGTGCCTTGTTCTGGCGAAGGTCGAACGTGGACATGCCCGTGGTGATCTTCACGCGACAGCCTGTAGCAAGGCCGGCCGCCCTACAGGAATAACTCAGTGTGAACCATAGTAATGGTGTAAGATCACATACTCAAAGCAAGCCACAACGCGCTTCACCGCAACAACGACCTCGGCGCGTGTTGGTGCACGCACATACCACCTACATGTATTTGGGGTCAGCACAAAGTACGGATAGAACGAGGGAGGGCATACATCATCTTCGCATAATCGGGGATGACTGAAAACAAGAGTTGTCAGCCCTATAAAGGAGTGTATAAACGAGTATGCTGACTATTTGGGGTCCAATCTTTTCCCTCGAAGATGCCGTGGACGCGGTGTGTTGGTTTGAGCTGCTGCCTCATCACGGATATGCTGGTGTAAGCCAGGACTGCTGCATCCAAAGCATTTTGTCCCTCCCACGGAGACAACGCAGCGTGAGCCCTACGGGATCCTATCTCAGTTGTCTTGCAGACCAATGTTTCGGACGCGTTATTACTCACGTGTGTCCGAAAAACTCAACGGAGAGTCGTTGAAGAGCCAGACAGCTCGCTAGGTTGATTGAATGACGCGGGCCGGGTACAGGGTGGCACCTGTGTGGACGAGATCAGCATGTAGTAGGGTTCATTGAAAAGACTCGCATACATGAGACATGCGTCCATTCCCTCGTATGCACCCTTCTCCAGAAGGAGCACCTTCCCCGAGCCCCCCTCCTCTCCTGTCGAAGACGTATTCGTCAGCACCCGCTACTTCTACGCAAAGATCTCTACCTCAGACTCACCGGGCGTCCCAAGGAGGACGATCGATCCCGGCACGCCAAACTCCTCCATCGCAGCCTTGACGGCGCACGCAACTGCGACGCCCGCGATCGCGATGAGGTTGTGCCCGCACGCGTGCCCGATGCCCGGGAGCGCGTCCATCTCGGAGTTGATCCCGAGCGTACGCCCGGCGGCGCTGTCGCCGTCCCCGCGCGTGAACCTGGCGACCCAGGCGGTCTCAAGCAGGTGGTGGCGGGTGACCTGGAAGCCGTGCTTCTCGACGAAGGCGGTCAGGACGTCGTGTGCGTGGCTGGGAGGGGTAGGGGGCTGTAGTTAGCCGTCATATGTGCTGGGCTAGCGGAGCTCGCTCTGCTCACTGTTCCTCGAACTTCAATTCGGGGTGGTCTAGATGCGCGTATAAAGAGTCAGATCCCATACTCATTCAATAAACGTAGACAAATGTCCCGCCATAAGTTTGAATACTCACCGTGGATGTCCCGACTGAGACCGAATAGCTCTTGATCGAGTGCCTTTAACGTGGATTGGACGTGATCAAAGAACTCAGGGCGATATATATCACCCTCTGAGAGCTCGTCGGCGTGATCAGGATATTTGCCAGTGTCTCCAGGTTTCCAGGTGCTGCTATCCGACATCGTTGTTGAGAGGGAACTTGTTGTTATCGTTATTCACGCTACACATTTGGGGATGACCTGTGACTACCCGGGGCCAGCTTCTTCCTTGCATCATGGGAGGAATAAAGGTCTTTCCTATCAATGCTGCCGGAAGTTGGGTTCATCGCCTAGATAAACAGGGAATGCTTTAGCAAGGTCTAGTCGTGGGAACCTGCCTGATGACTCAAACATTGGGCCCCTCAAACACTCTCGTTCACGACTCACCCGCTGGGGTTTTGTTGCCGGAATTTATTACGAGTAGGCTTGTAGGACGCGGCTCTCCTCACGGAATCTTCCTAGCACAGCGCGTACGTCCGAGAAATTGGGCTGTATTTTGACGCCCACCGCAGGGGCGCGGAGTGTCTAGAAGAACATTTACAGTGCTGCACTACAGTCCTTTCCCTTCGCTAGCCACATGTCCGTCGATATCGTATACAAACACGCTCTTCTCCGACTACCGCCTCCCTCTCGACGCTCAGCACTAGCGCGTGGGCTTAGTTCTGGTCCTCGACGAGGTTGCTCGATGCCTTGAGGTCCTCAGTGACCATCTCCTGCACGAGCGCGTTGAAGGCGACCTTGCGCTTCCATCCGAGGAGCTTCTCCGCCTTTGCGGGGTCGCCGAGCAGCAAGCTGTGAAGTAAAAAGGGGATTAGCGCGTGCCTATGCAAGGTAGGGAAAGTGACGTACTCGACTTCGGCGGGACGGAAGTATTGGGGGTCGACCTTGACGAGGACCTTGCCGGTCTTCTCATCGTAGCCCTCCTCAGCCTCGCCGGTTCCCCTCCACCTAAACATCGCGTGAGCATGAAGCACTCATCATTCGGGGGGATGAAGACGTACTTGATGGAGTACCCGAGCACGGCGAACGCCTTCTCCACAAACTCACGCACAGGGTGCGTCTCGCCCGTGGCGAGGACGAAGTCCTCCGGGGCCTCCTGCTGCAGCATCAACCACATGCCCTCAACATAGTCCTTCGCTACACGACGCACTCTCCCATTAGCTCCCTCACCAACACACAACACGCAATTGTACGCACCGTGTCCCCAATCACGTTTCGCGTCCATGTTGCCGAGGTACAAGCACTTCTGCTTGCCGAGGTGGATGTCCGCGACGGCGCGCGAGATCTTGCGAGTCACGAACGTGCGGCCGCGGCGCGGGCTCTCGTGGTTGAAGAGGATGCCGTTGCAGGCGTACATGCCGTACGCCTCGCGGTAGTTGACGACGATCCAGAACCCGTACAGCTTCGCGACGCCGTACGGCGAGCGCGGGTAGAACGGCGTCTTCTCCGTCTGCGGCGTCTCGACGACCTTGCCGTAGAGCTCGGACGTCGACGCCTGGTAGAAGCGCACGACCTTCTCGAGCCCGCACGTGCGGATCGCGTCGAGCAGGCGCAGCGTGCCGAGCGCGTCGACGTCGCCCGTGTACTCGGAGAGGTCGAAGGAGACCTTGACGTGCGACTGCGCGCCGAGGTTGTACACCTCCGTCGGGCGCACCGTCGCGATGATGTAGACGAGGTTCGTGCTGTCGGTCAGGTCTCCGTAGTGGAGCTTGAACTTGGTCTCCCCTGAGCGGAGTACATGGTCAGATTGAGTGTGCGGGCGGGCGATTGGGGAGGCGCTCACTCTTCTCGTGCTGGTCGGCATAGAGGGCGTTAAGCCGGCTGGTGTTGAAGCTGGACGAGCGACGGATGATGCCGTGCACATCGTAGCCCTTCTCCAAGAGCAGCTCAGCCCTGCGAGAGCGCAACGCCGTCAGCATGGGCCGCACTCTGCGCAAAGTCCAGGCCCGCCCCATCGCGCGGAATCGATGTCACGCGAGGGGCGCTGTGCTCCTGCGCGGGTACTCCTTTCCCCGCGGGCACGGCCGTCCGGCGGCGAGGAAGGGAAAGAGACTCACAGGTAAGATCCATCCTGGCCGGTAATACCTGCGCGGCGGCCCTCAGTCCTGCTGCGCCCACAACGAGGGGCAAAAATAGGGCGCACCAGAGATCAGCGCGACCTTGCGCTTGCGGTACTGGACCATCTGCTCCTCCGTCATGCGCGTGGTGAAGGGGGTCGAGACGTCTGCCATGGAGGCCATCGTTGCGATCGTGCGGGCGGTGCGGCGGCGGGCGGGGGTGCGGGGGAGGAGGAGGGGCGGAGGGAGGGCTGCTGATCTCGTCGACGCGCGCCCATGTCGCATTTATTGGCCTCTCCGCAGGCGCGGGCGCCTGTTTGGGCCCTCGCCGCCTGCGCGATCGTGCGTGGGCGCCTACGAGCCTCACGCCTCGCCCAGATCGCGCGCGAGATCGAGGCCGCGGGTGCGGCCACACTCGTCCGTCCGCGCCGCCACACCCGCTCGAGCCCGCACCGCTGCTCGCGGGCCTGATCGCGCCCGGGCAATTTCCGCGCGAGATAGACAAATGCCAGGCACACATCACTCGCGGGCTCGAGAGGCGGGACGACGCTCGGGACAGCGGCTGCGCGCGGGTGGAGGTCCTCGAGTTCGCGAACAACACGCGGTAGCCACCTGTGCCCCTCTGTGGGATGAGTGGGACGCGCCAGACCCCACTGTGCATGTGGGACATGTTCGCTCGCGAGAAGGACCGGGTGCGATACGTACAAAGGGCCGGCGACATACGTCTGGACTCTAACAACACGCGAATGTAAAGATACCGACGACTTGCGCTCGTTCAGCGCGCAAACCTCTATAAGACACCTGCCCAGGAAGGCCGCCCAGCTCACACCCATGCCTCCAACCAGCCGACTCGGCCACCGCTCTGTGAGGCGGCTAGGACCAATGGATGCGCTCGGGATTGAAGGGAAGGGGTCCGGACAACTCTCTGGTGACGGCGTCGGGCGTAGAGCGAGTCTCTGGTGTTGTTGGTGCCGAACTCACCGGGGCACGGCCCTTCTATTGCCATAATATCTGTGCCGCGTGGTCCGCAACGTCCTCGGATGTGATTGAGAGACGCTACGGCGGCCCAGTGTATCGCTTCTTCGAAACCACCAGGAGGCACGATACGACGCTCTCCGGCGCTGTACCCATGAATGATGTCAACGGCACACTGCATGCTGATCGCAGCGTCGGATAGGCGAAAGGAAGCCCTCCTTGAGACCACAGAGCGCGTCGCCACGAAGACGACCCAGATAAGCACCCTCGCGCCCAGCTGCGAACAGAACCGGGTAAACGCCTCGATCAACATGACGAGAGGGTCCCAACGAGTTTACAAGGTATACAAACTTCTAAAACCACGCCTTCTACGCCCACCGCGCTCCTACTGCGGCTTCCCCGTGCGCGCGTTCTCGTAGTTCTGGAGGAACCACTGCACAGTCTCGTCCAGCGCTGCAACGTCCCCCGTCAGCCCACGTCCCACACAAGCACCGCACGGCGCACTCACCCTTGTCGAATGGCGTGAACTGGAAGCCCGTCCCCTCGAGCAGCCCGAGCAGCTTCTTGTTCGACGCCGGCTTGCGGAACTGGCCGTCCGCCTTGGTGGGGTCGAAGCGGTACTCGCCCGCGAAGCCCATCGCGCCGACGAGCGCGTCCGCCGCGCCCTTGATCGACACCTCCTCGTCCTCCCCGACGGAGAGGATGAGCGGCTCGACGTCGTCGTAGTTGCGCAGCATCCACATGAACAGCTTCGCGAGGTCGCGCGAGTAGATGAACTGCCGCAACGGCTTTCCCGAGCCCCACACGACGAACGGCGTCTTGTTCTCTGCACGCGGGCGGGGGCGGGGGCGCGCGGCGGAGAGGCGGCGCCGAGCGGTCGCGCGAGGGGTTGAGAAGCCGGGGGAAGCAAGGGAAGGCACACGCGGAGTCAGAGGGTTTAGAGTATATTGAGGAACGCGAGGGACGCACTCTGCGCGAGGTAGCACCGGTGCATTAGTGCGGGCAAGACGTGCGCGCTCTCCAGGTCGCTTCACGGCCGCACAGGCCATATGGGTCAGCCAAAGAAGCACGCTATTAGGACGGCACCGCACGCGGCACTCACAAGTTGTCATACGGGCCGAAGACGTTCGTCGGGATCGCGGACGTAAAGTTGTCGCCGTACTGGTCCTTGTACGCGCTATATCACCACCGCGACAACGCGCGCGGGCCAGGGGGCGTCCGCGCGCCGTCAGGGAGGGGGAGGGGAGGGAGAGCGAGGAACGTACGCACCGGTTCTGGATGTCGACGAGGCGCTTCGCGTGCGCGTACCCGAAGTTGCTCTCGTGCGGGAGGCCGAGGTGGATCTTGGTCTCGTCGAGCGGGTACTCGACCTTGTCGGGGTAGACGCACGTCGAGAGGCAGGAGATGACCTTTTTGCACTTGAACTCGTGCGACGCGTGCAGCACGTTGTCGTTGATCAGGATGTTGTCGCGCAGGAAGTCGAGCTGAGGGGGGCGCGGTTGGACGGGGAGCACGGGGGGGCCTGGGACGACCTACGCACCTTGCGCTTCATGTTGGCAAAAAGCCCGCCGACTGGAATGCAAACCCGCAAGGCTGTGAGAAACGTTCATACACTGCGCGAGGGAGACGCACCGAGCGCGGCGAGGTGGATGACATGGGTGGGTTTGTATTTCTCAAACAGCTTCTTCGTCTGCTCCGCGTCCCTGTGCGCACTCTCGTGAGTGGCGAAACAGCTTAACGCGTGGGGTCCGGTGCTCACTTGAGGTCCGCCTCCGATGATCCGATGAAGAACCACTCCTCCCCGTCGCGCTTGCCAAAGTGCGAGTTGACGGGCTCGTTTTCGATAACGTACTTGATGCCCTGGCCTACGAGACCGGTGCCACCAGTGACGAGGACACGAACAGACATTGTAGACTTTATTGTAGAATGCGAAAGTCGTTATCGATGAAGGGAGAAGGTGTTAAGCTGCGGGGTGGCGGGCAGCGGCAAGTGCGAGATCGGAGGCTTAAAGCCTCGGCTTTATGGGCGCTTGTATTCCACGATGATCTATCTTGAGGTTGTTACAGGTATTATGTAGGCGCAGTGTGGGCGGAGGGCAATCAAGGGGGAACAGCAAGCATTTTATGCAGTGTGCCATCTCTACATGGGTGCAGCAATCTTGTCTGTTGAATAGCACCCCATGGCAGCTCAATGCCGTTCATAACACTTCTTCTCACAATTATAGTGTGCTTACAAACGACTTGTAATAACGGTAATAAGAATATTCAGCCTGCCCTCAAGCGTCTAATCCTACAGAACGCGTCCTCAGTGATTGCTTTGTATTGCTGCGTGATCATTGCCCCAAGATAGGAGGCACATTTATTCCTGGCTGGTGACATCTTCTACCTGTTGACTAGTCCCATGACGCAACTAGCAGCTCAGTCAGAGGGCCCAACTAGGAGCATATTTCCCTATCAACGATGACGACACGTACTCTCCTCAAACCGTCATGTCGCACCAGAGCACTTGGAGGCCCGGCCAAACCGGAGAACACCCTGATCGTGCCGACGGACTCACAGACGGCGATATATACCGCCCAGAGTTCTTTGAAAATGTCCAATCTACCCTCAAAGCTCTTGATGAAGATCTATTCAATCTCAATCAGGACATACATGGTAGGCCGCGGAGCGACTGCGGCTCCGAGCGACTGTTGCCTAGACTGACCCCCTCTGACAGAACATCCCGAACTCAGATTTGAAGAACAGTACGTGACCCATTTCACCAGAACCTCGTCTGCCTATCTAATGAGTCATTAATTACGCCCCCCGCATCGCAGCCACGCCCATGATGCCCTAACGGCCTTCATCGAGAAGCAAGGCTTCCAAGTCACCAGACACCACCTCCTTGAGACCGCCTGGGTCGCCAAATTCACGCGCGGCAACGGCGGGCGCACCCTCGGCGTCAACTCCGAAATGGACGCGCTCCCGGGCATCGGGCACGCGTGTGGGCACAACCTCATCGCGATGGCCGGCGTTGCGGTGGCGTGTGCCGTGAAGGCCACGATGGAGAAGTTCGATATTTCGGGCTCGGTTGTTCTTCTGGGCACACCCGGTCAGGGCTCTGCTATTGTCCTATCAACACGGCCTCGCTAACGGCCCGCATCGATACAGCTGAGGAGGGTGGCTCCGGAAAGGTGCTCCTGTTGGAGAAAGGTGGATACAAAGGGATGGACGCTTGCCTCATGTTTGTCTCACTAATCCACTTCGAATGGCCGCCAACTGACGCCGAACAGGTGCCATCCCGCTCCGGGGCCCCGCTTCTCTGCGAGCCTCAGCAGTTGCCTGGCCCTCCAGCGCGTCTCCGTTGAGTTCTTCGGACATACGTGAGACGATTTCGTTCCATTTCTGCTCCCACGCCGAGTAACGTTAGCTATGTATGTCCAGGGCACACGCGGCGCTATCTCCCTGGGAGGGTCAAAACGCCGTCGACGCCGCAGTAGTCGCATACACGAGCATTTCCGTCCTCAGACAGCAGCTCAAGCCGACGCACCGTGTACATGGCATATTCGAGGGCAAGGATTGGACGCCAAACAGTTCGTCGCTCCGCATAAGCCGTATCCTTCTGCCGCTTTGACCAGTCTTCCTACAGTCATTCCCGACTATGCCAAGATGACGTGCGTCGTTTTCTCTCTCGATTCGTTCTTTCCACTGAAAACGACCGGACTTAGGTGGTATGTACGCGCCCCTACGCGCGCGGAAGTAGCCGTGGCGGTAAAGCGAGTCACAGCCTGTTTCGAGTTAGTCTGCTTCCCCGCACCTCCTTTCATCTCCTCACTATTCACTCTTTAGAGCCGCGGGCCTCGCGACGGGCTGTCGTGTAGAGATCACGATGGGCAACTCCACATTTGATATCAGGCAGAACAAGGCCCTAAGTGCGTGGCCCGGTTCTTAGTGGAACATTCATCCTCATGTGCCCGACCAGGTGACGAAGTTCATGACGTGTTCATTAAGAAATTCGGCCCCGTGGATTATATCTACGGCATTTCGCAGGCGTCCACCGACTTCGTAAGTGGTATATGCATTCAGTGGTTCTTCATGCACATATGCTCACTTATCTGCAGGGGAATGTGACATATGGTACGGAGACGTATATTGCACTTTCATGGTCGTCTGGTTGATGTCATCGTATTAGCGCTCCCCGCCTTGCATCCGTCTTTCGGTACGTTTCCGCGCCGCTCTCTAAGCCCTCTATTCAACAATCTAAATGGGGCATCTACTAGCAATCCCAACGAAAAGCGGTAATCACACCCCTGAGTTCACTGAGGCCGCAGCGAGCAAGGAGTCGCATCAAGCATGCATTAACATGTCAGCGGCGCTTTCGATGGCGGGGCTCCGTTTGCTCACTGACGAAGCATACTTCGAGAAGGTGCTGTCGGACTCGCCTGTCGGATCTAGGCCCTAACACATCGCTAAACAAGCTCCCCTTCCCAGGTCAAAGAAACATTCGCGGAGGATGTACGTCAGAGGGAGGCGGAGGCTGCGAGGGCATAAGACGGTCGTAGTGAGTTTAGGCCCTCCAGAGGAGCTCCGTACTCTCGAGTTTATTTCTGACTGCGCCCTTGAACGTAGCATGATTGGTTTAAGCGTGTTCGGCACGAACATTGTAACCGTAGCGTAGCTGAATCCTAACGCCCTATGCTCGCGAAGCGCTTATTGAAAGACGCAGGTGCAGCAGTGCCGTAGGCGGATGGATCATGGGGCGTGCCTTGCCCCTTCCCACATAGCAGCCGTTTCCCACATGAAATGCCAACCCCTTCGCGGACTCCTGCATGGGGTCCACTGACACCCGCAAGCCTATCCTCGTGAGCACTCGAAGCCCGTATATCTACCCGCGCGTGGGTCCCGCACCCTTCTTCCCTCATCTTCTCCCCACTAGACGTCTATGTCTCCTCCGATAGGCTCTCTATGCGATCTCCTGCCCGGGCCCGGGGCCGCAGCGGTGGCCACGCTCGCAGCACCCCTTCTCCTCGTTGTGCTCGCCATCACCATCGTGCGCGAGCACGCACGGCGGCGCGGGATGCCTCCAGGCCCGCGCGGGATACCCTTCATCGGGAATAAACACCAGGTGCCTGCGGTGAAGCCGTGGAGGACGTTTGCGGAGTGGAACAGGCGGTATGGTGCGTGGAGTTTCGACGCGGGCGGGCACATGGCCGCTGGGTCCCGACTTCCGCCCCCGATCCCGAGGCGTTCCTGCTGATTAGACATGCGCCTTTCCCCGTAGGGCCTGTGGTATCCCTTTACTTGGGCCGTACTCCCGTGATAGGTGCGCTAGAAGCGTGAGGGGTTAAACCGGGGGTACTCACGCATTGCAGTGCTTGGGACTGCGCAGGCGGCTTGGGATCTCTTGGAGAAACGCTCGAACATATACTCAAGCCGGCCCCGTTTCGTGATGGCGTGGGTACTTCTTTAGTCATTTAGCTCATGCACGAACTGATAGTGGCTTTCTTTGTAGAGGCGAGATCCTCTCTGGCAACATGCGCGGGCTCATGCTTCCGTATGGCGAAGGCTGGCGCAAGTGGCGCAGAGTCCTGCATTCAGGCTTTCACTCTCGGCGTGCGGACACGTACAACGACATCCAGTCGCTCGAGTCGGCCCTTCTCATGCACCAACTTCTGGCCGAACCTGTTGCATACGAACGACATCTCGTAAGGTAGGATTGGTAGAGCTCCTCGTGGTTGTCGTGTGAGCATGCGCTGACAAGCACGTGCAGATTCGCGGCTAGCATTGCCACGTCCGTGGCCTATGGCAGGAGGGTCGACAGCGCCGATGATTGGATTGTGAAGGAGAATATGAATGCGATGGAATGTACGTCCCTAACTCACGCCCTCTCTGTCCATTAGAGTGCTGACGAGACGCAGATCTCATGAGGTACGTAATTGTGGTTGTGGATCGGATTGACACTGCTTCTTGATGCTATGGGACCGCATAGTGTAAAGTAAGTGGTGACGTTTAGGGGGGGTCTCATCTTCAACTGACCTGATTTGCATTGATAGCATACCCGGCAAATATCTCGTCGAGAGCTGGCCTTGGCTCTTGAAACTCCCGGTACCTTCGTTTATCCATCCGGACACCTACAATAAGCATTGTTGACTTTCGCCTTTTAGATATCCCTTCAATGGTTCAGACGGCAACCAGAAGCGCAGCGCAAACGGGACATCGCACTCCTCACTCATCTTCTGGAGGACGTAAAATCACGGATGGCTGAAGGAAGCGCCCCAGATTGTCTAACTTCCCAGACCTTGCAAAACCAGCCAAACAACGGGCTGACCGACCTGGAAATAGCGTACACAGTCTCCTCACCCTTCGGTGCCGGAATTGAGACTGTGGGTAACATCAACACAGAGCATATATCATTACTTAACTCACGACAACGAACAGACTTCAGGCACACTATGTGTCTTCTTCCGTCAGTCTCTCACTATACTCATGTGTGGCCTACTGATCTAATACTGTATGCAGTTGCGATGCTACATTATCCGGATGTCATGAGGAAAGCGCAAGCAGAACTTGACAAAGTCATTGGCTCCGATCGGCTACCTTCGTTCGATGACCGCGAATCTCTCCCCTACCTGAACGCCGTCATCAACGAAACACTGCGATGGCGTCCCATCGCGGTTCTAGGAGGGACCCCCCACGCCGTGACCGCGGATGACGAGTATAATGGAATGTGAGTGGTCCTATTTCAGAGTCGGTAATTCCCGGGACCCAAGTTCTGACGAAGTTGTCGACGGAAGGTTCATTCCCAAAGGCTCCACCGTCTTCGCTAATCTTGCGTACGTTCATCTGCCACTGAATGTCTCATCTATTTCTCACTTGAGGACAGAGGGATCATGCATGACCCCGAGATGTTCCCTTCCCCAGACACCTTCCGACCAGAGCGCTTCCTCGAGACCTCAGACCCACGGTTACGTGAGTTTGAGCTCCCGTTCGGGTTCGGACGCCGCATCTGCGTGGGGATGCACCTAGCGCGAAACTCGCTCTTCATCTCCATCGCACGCATTCTATGGGCCTTCGATATCCTTCCCGCACGCACGGACGCCGAAGGTGGTGGCAGGGATGAGGAGATTCTCCCGGATAGGTGGAATTTCACGAACGGATTCAACTCCAAGCCGGTGAGCTTTCCATGCACGGTGAAACCAAGAAGCGCGAGGGCGGCAGAGGGTGTGGAGAAGGAGTGGGATGTTGCAAGACAGAAGCTAGATAAATGGCAGTAAATCGTACGTATGACTCCGTTCAAGTTTTCCCTGTAAATGTTGGTAGTATACTGTAGGAAGTCGCTGAGCGGCCTGTGTGATTGGCCTGCACCTGAGGACAACATTTGATGAAGCACATGTATCGGGCATTTGGCACAGTGGTAGCGCGCACGCTTCGCATGCGTGAGGTCCAGGGTTCAATCCCCTGAATGTCCAATTTTTGTTCCGTGAAACGGTACCAGATCCCACGCAGTCATCCGGGAGCATGTTCACCCGGCGAGGAGTCGGGTCCGATGAAACATCCCAGCTGTGCATGCGTAGTTCACTTCCTTCACTTCCTCTCCTTAGCCTGGAACTGTGTAGGTCTTGGAAGCATGCGGCGCAGAACACAAGTAATGGCTTTTGCTCTACCCGCAGCTACCGGCGTCGCTCAAGCCCAAGTGCAAGAAGGTGACTTCCGCAGAACTTGGCACAAGGAGACTCGGCTTGGAAGCACTTAGGGTCCGGTTTGCACGACGAATTATCATGGCGGCACTGCTTATGACTAGACTTTTGATCGCAACGATATCGTCGGCCCCGCGTCGCGCTGGAAATACACGGCCCGATAACGCCTGCATGCTGCGGTTCGTGATCCCCGGGCATGCATACCCGACCCTCTCACTGCTGTATACCTTTTCTCTACTCTCTACTATGCCTGCGCATCGCTGCGATTGAGAGAACAACATATAAGCCTGCATTCGCTTGGTTATTGTTTTGCTATTCCCCCTCACAGAAACTTTCCTTCGTGGACATTCCACGGTCGTATGCGCTATGTTCTATAGGTATGTCCTTACACCAACATCATGGTATCTCCTTGTAGACTGACTGGCCACCCCCGAACTAGTTCTTTCTGGAGCGATTCGTATTTTGCTCCAGCCTACGGAACCGGCGTATCTGCTCTAGTCCTTGTGCTCCAAGGTGTCTACGCACGTTGGATATCAAGTTCGTCGACGCCCAAAGACACACCTGTATTTCAAACACCATCTACCGACAGCATTGAAAGCGAAGGCCCCGTCGTCCAACACCAAAGCACACTTCGCCGTATCGCGAGTTATGCCGGGAGTCCGACCATCTTCGCCGCCAAGCTGACACGTCTGCTTTGTTGCCTTGTACTGTGTGGCCTGTCCCTCGCGACCTCTCTCCAGGCACGGCAGAAAGGTGCCTTCCGCCGCGTGTTGTGGAACGAGTTCATTCCATGCGAAGTATATGTGAGTGTAACGTTGGTCTATGAATATACTCTTGTACTGAAGCTTCCTTCTAGGGGTATGCTTCTGCCTTAGCTTTGGCTAGCATCCTATCGCATCATCACGGAAAACTCTTCACGGGCCATTTGAACTTCGTGCTGCTATTCACTAGCGCGATATATCTCTGGCGCGATGTGGTTCCTCTCTTCCTCAAGCACCATGCTCCTGCAGACGCGTCCGAAGGGGTCATTCTATGGACGAAACTACTTGTGCTCTTTGTGGGTGCAGTAGCTATCCCGCTTATCGTCCCTAGAGTGTATGTCCCATACAACCCGTCAGAGCCTATGGAGAAGCCCAGTGAGCAGCAGACAGCCTCGTGGTTGTCTCTTGGCCTTTTCAGCTGGGTGAACACAACCGTCTACAAGGCATCACGCGTGTCCCACCTTTCTTTGGACGAATTCCCACCGCTTCCGGACACGAATACTACTAAGAACCTCGTTGAGCGCACTTTCCCAGTATGTCGTGGTATACCTACCTTTGAGACGATACTAATAGAGTTATAGGAAGTTGACCCCTTCGAGTTAGGGAGAGATGAGCATGTGTTCTGGGGCCTCATACGGGTGTATCGTAAGTCATATATACGTTTTCCCCCGAAAATCAGAAGCTCATGGCTTTCCAGGGTCAGATTATTTGGCCTATACTGCTTTGACAGTTGTGTCTGTAAGTACAAGCACATATTTTCTGTCGTAGTTTGTCGAGCTAACCTTGTGTTATTATCAAGGCCTTCCTCAATCTTGCAAGCCCGCTTGCTGTGAAGGGCCTTCTCTCGTACGTTTTTGTAAATCACACCTGTTCAGCTTTGCTAACCACGAATAAATAGATACCTAGAAGAGAATTCCAAGCCGTCGGATGTTTATGCCTGGGCGTGGATCCTACTTTTGTTCTTTGGTTCACTCTTTATCACCTTCACACAAGAATGGTACCAATGGATTATCGTGAGCATCCCGTTATTGCCTTCACTGCGATACTCACACATTTTTTTCAAGTATGTCCAAAACTTCCGCACTCAAGCGATTATCACGGAACTACTTTTCCAACACGCCCTTCGCATCCGCATGAAGTCCGAATATTCCTCAACCACGCAAGAAGAGGCTAACGAAGCCGAGAAGGACAAGAGTGGACATCTGGTCGGAAAGATCAACAACCTGGTCACAAGCGATATCGAGAATGTCAAGAACGGGAACAAATACTGGCTGCAGCTCTGTGGGGATTGAATACTCGACCTCAGGAGGACATACCGCTGACACAACCACCCTGGCGCAGTTATCAAAGTACCTATTCATATCGCAGCCGCAATCTGGTTTGTTTACAGCGTACTCGGATGGAGGTGAGCTGCGTTTACGTCAACTGATGATAGTGGGCGACAGTTGCTAATGATGATGTCATCAGTGCACTCGTAGGACTTGCTAGTATCATCATACTTCTTCCTGTTCCGGGATACCTGAGTAGTTGGATTCAAAGCTATCAAGCTGGAATGATGAGCCGTACGGATGTGCGAGTTCAGCTTATCAACGAGAGTATGTTCGTCCATAAATCTCTAAGAAGTTGCACCTTGACATAGAACTAGCTTTGGGTATGGCGCGGATGATCAAGCTCTTTGGCTGGGAAGCTCGGGTTGCCGACCAAATCGATGAGCGGAGACGGGCTGAGCTGGCCTACTTGCGCAAGACGAAGTTCCTACAACTTGTCAACAACCTGATCAAGTACTTATCGTCGGGATTTCTACTCTCGCCTACGTGTCCTAATTATTTCATGTCTTAACAGTTTCAGCATTCCACTCGTGACAATGGGAATCACCTTCGCGACCTACGTATGGTTTACGACATCTCCGTGAAGAGCTATGGTTGACCACTCCTCATATATTAGACTGGACTCGCACACGAAGAATTAACTGGTTGGTTCTTTTACTTCCCGCTAGCGTGCATGAAGCATGCTCATATGACGCAAAGCATCCAAACTGTTCTCCTCTATGACGGGTACGGACTTCATTCTCAAGAAACAGTCATTTATTGAAACGTCCCCAAAGCGTTCCTCATGATACAGATACAATTACACTTCATATTCTATGCTGTTCCCGTTTCCACTCAAGGTGCGTATTTTCAGACCTCCTTCACACCACTAGGGGCATCTGACGTCAAATCTCGCCTAGCACGCGTCTCACTCGACCGCATCAACTCCTTCCTTCACGACGTATGGATCCGAAACTCCACTCCTTGAGTCATTCTAACAACTTCTGTTCAGACTGAACTCCTAGATGAATTCGAAGAACAACGCCCCACTGCCACAGCCCCGGAGACAGCCTCTTTCGCGCGACCTACTCAAGACGATGACATGCTCGGACTCGCACACACAACCTTCACTTGGGCAACTGACTCCTCCGCATCCGACCCGAACACACCTGCCGCTACTGAAGGGGCTCCGCGACGGCGGCGGTTCGCTCTCCAAGTCGAAAAACCGGTCATATTCCAGCGGGGTCGAATCAACCTCGTAGTGGGCCCGACAGGCTCGGGTAAAACGTCACTGCTCATGGCGCTCCTCGGGGAGATGCATGCGGTGCCTCAGGGTCCAGGGGCCCTTGTAGGCTTACCTCGTGCGGGAGGAGTTGCGTACGCTGCGCAGGAGTCGTGGGTGCAAAACGAGACTATTCAGGTGGGATCGCGTCTTGTCTTTCAAGAACGAAACACTGCTGATATCTCGTAGGATAACATCTTGTTCGGTGCACCGTACGACGAGGTACGGTACAACAAAGGTAAGTAAGGGTGCTTCAGATTACAGACGGAGATGTTCATAATTACGACCAGTCATCAAACAATGTGCGCTTGAACGTGATCTTGGTCTCTTCGATGCCGGTGACAAAACCGAAGTCGGGGAGAAGGGAATCACTCTTAGCGGGGGGCAGAAGGTATTCTTCACGAATCACGTCTGAGGATCATAGACATTGACACAAGTTATGAGGCTCGCATCACACTCGCGCGTGCTGTGTACTCGTCTGCTGAGATCCTTCTGCTTGATGATGTATGGCACATCGATCTTCCCGTTCGGCAAACACTTACAGTACGCTATATCCAGGTTTTGGCCGCCCTCGATGTCCACACTGGCCGCTGGATCGTGGACAAGTGCTTTATGGGCGACCTAGTCCGCGGGCGCACTGTCATCCTTGTTGTACGTATTCAACGCCGCAGCGTCCTCTAATATATTCACGCTTCTTCCGGCAGAGCCACAATATGGCACTCACGCGGCCTATTGCGGACTTTGTTGTCGCATTAGGTAACGATGGCAGAATTGTCAGTCAAGGCTCGCTCGACAAGGCACTCCAGGCAGATAGTGAATTATACGAGGAGCTCAAAGCCGAAGTCGAAGAACTAGTTAAGGCTGATCAAGTGGTTGACAACACGGCAAAAACCGCCGAAGACTCACCGAAGGACGGGAAGTTAGTTGTTGCCGAGGAGATAAGCACAGGTCGAGTGGGCTGGAACGCATGTGAGTGAAAACCAGACCCTTGTCGTGCGCGGAAGCTGATACCAATCAATAACAGTACAGCTCTACTTCAAGAACACGGCACGAACATCCTGGTTATACTGGAGTATCTACTTCATCACACTTTCTATGACACACGTCGCAATCAACGGTCAGGTATGTCGACTCCTTTGCTATATGTTCATGTCGCTTACCATATGGTTAGGCATATTTCTTGGGACACTGGGCTGCTCAGTATGAAACCCATGATCCGTCGGATGTCTCGGTTGTCTTGTAAGTAATTCGGAATATTGTGCGTTTACAATGCTCATAGACCCCTTCAGCTATCTTGCCAATTACCTACTCCTCATTGCGACGACGCTGGCCATTTACACCTGTTGTTGGTCCAAATACGTATACGGCTCCATTCGTGTATCGAACCTCGTCCACAAGAAATTAGTAGCGTCGATATTGGGTACAACCCTCAGGTGGTTCGACAAGACCCCCACGTCCCGCATCATCACGCGTTGCACCACAGACATCCAAGCTAGTGAGTCCTTACTCGACCATTCCCTCTCTCAACCTCTCATATAACTATTTTCCAGTCGATACGACTGTCTCTCTGATGCTGCATGAATTGTTCGAGGGCGCGATCTACTTAATCCTCCGCATTGTCTCAGTGATGCTCGTCCTCCCCGTGTTCATCGTCCCAGCGGTCATAGCGTGCATCCTCGGCGGATGGCTGAGCGTGATCTACATGCGCGCACAGCTCTCGGTCAAGCGCGAGATGAGCAACGCGCAGGCTCCCGTTATTGGACACTTTGGCGGAGCCATCGCTGGCTTAGGTGAGTCGCTTGTTCGTTCACTTTAGTTGTTATTATCTCATCCAGAGGTTCTATAGTGTCTATCCGCGCATATGGAGCACAGGAACAGTTCAAGCGCGAGTCGTACGTGCGCATGGACCGCTACACGAGAGCGTCCCTCATCTACGCTGCATTGAATCGATGGGTGACCATCCGCGTGGACACCATGAGCACAGCGCTCACCGCAATACTAGCATGGTATCTCACTTACGTCGCCAATATCAGTGCATCGAACGCTGGTTTTGCACTTTCCATGGCAGGTTAGTATATTTTGGACCTCTGCACTGGGCCATTGGCTGACTCTCAGCTCGCACGTCGTAGTGGGGTTCAGCGGCTACATCCTTGAGTGGATGAGAACTCTCAACGACTTTCAAGTCAATGGTACGCCTAAGAAGTCGCAAATTCAATATGTCTACTCACAATATTTGCAACTCACATTTCGAATGTCGTAGCTAATAGGTAGGTTCTCTCCACCCGCCATCTAGTCCATATCCATTAACTTGAAACCCCAGCTTAGAGCGCATTCAGCAGTACATGGCCATTGAGCAGGAACCGAAGCCCACAAAGGCTGGCATCCCGCCTGCCTATTGGCCTGCCAGCGGGGACCTTCACGTGGAGAAGCTGACTGCGCGTTACTCTCAGGTACAATCTATTGGACCGCTCATCGGTTAAGTGATTAATATCGGCTCCTCAGGACGGCCCACGCGTTCTCCATGACATATCATTCGAGGTCAAGTCTGGAGAGCGTATTGGAATTGGTGAGTTATATCCACGTTGCTAGTAGGGACATCGTTGATTAATGCAAACGTTTTGTATGGCCTCCTGACAGTGGGCCGAACTGGTAGCGGAAAGGTGGATCGTCACCTGATATTACGAATGCTCAGTATTGACGACTGCGATATACAGAGTTCCTTGACACTCGCTCTGCTCCGATGTATCCTTACTGAAGGAAGGGTATACTATGACGGCATCTCCACGGATTCCATTAACCTCGATGCCCTGCGCTCGAACATTACTATCATCCCACAAATGGTACGCGTGTCCTTCTTATCTTCTTTAAGTCAATCCTAAAAACCCAATTGAAGCCCGAGCTCTTGAGGGGCACTTTACGCCAGAACCTTGATCCATTTGGACAACACGACGACGCGACGCTCAATAGCGCACTGCGTTCTGCCGGCCTCTTCTCTGTTCAAGAACGTACGAGCTTCAACGAGACCAACACTGCTCGTATAACCCTTGATTCCGAGATTTCCGGTGGAGGAGGAAACCTATCTGTCGGACAGAGGCAAATCATAGCGCTTGCGCGGGCAATCGTGCGCAGCAGCAAGCTGCTCATTCTCGACGAAGGTACATTCTACAGCCGCGTATCAGCTAGCTTATTAACTGGAGCCTTCTTTTTAGCCACATCTGCAATTGGTACGTGAACAATTGCCGCTAATTTAGTTCGTATATGTGCTGAAATAGAACCACGCAGACTACGACACGGATGCGGTCATCCAGAAGTCTCTCCGCGAGGAGCTCGGGAAGAATGTCACTGTCCTCACCGTCGCGCATCGCCTCCAGAGCATCATGGATGCTGATAAGATCGTAAGTCTGAAGCCATGCTTCTTCGTGCCGGACGACGCTGACAGGCATATCTAGATGGTGCTTGATGCTGGTCGGATTGTGAGTTTCAGCTTTCGTATATGCCTTTTGGAACGTGGACTTACGTCAACACGGGAATAGGTGGAATTCGATAGCCCCAGGTCCCTTCTCTCTAAAGATGGTGGTCATTTCCGTGGATTAGTAGACGGTAGCGGAGACTGGGCTGCGCTGTATGCAATGGCCGGCATGTCAACTTAGTTATCTAGAAGCCCGTTCGCTCGACGTGAGCACTAATTATTCGCTTACAAGTGATGTGCTTCCTCAGTTATGTATGACGTTAATTCACTCCCGAGCTAAATGCCAAAAAACGGAAGCTACATTGAGGTTCCTGAGGAACATACTTAATGGTGGGTAGCTGCGGCTACTTAATACAACGTAGTACATATACAAAGCTGGCCCTGAAGTCTCCTACCTTCATTCAAATGTAAAACATCGTATCCTTAACTGACCCACTCACACCATTAGGATCATTATCAAATCTCCATAGTTTCTTCGCCTCCTTCATCACTCCATCATCGTTGGTCCTGTCCGCCTTCCCTCCGCCGCCGGTAGTCACACTTGCGGCACCATCCGAGATGCCATGAAGGAGAGAGTGGATGTAGCATCGGCCGCGCTCGCAGGCGAGGTCCGCGTAGTATGCAGGGGAGACCAAACTAACGGCCTTGGTCGCCCGCGCGAACAAGTAGCTGATGTCGTTCGTGAGGCACTGCAGCTGGTCGGCCCCGATACCAATCTCGTCGTGTATGACGTAGTAGTGTGTCGGGCGAGTTGTGCCTTGCAGTCCGCCGTGGGCCTGGAGGTAGAAGTCGTATTCGTAGATCGCCGCCGTACCGCGATCGACGACTGTGCCCGGGCGAGGGTTCCCATCCGGAGCCGCGTGTGCTACGTTCGTCGGGAAGAAACGCGTGTGGTGTCGCTTCCCGCAGATGACGATCGTGAGCTTGGGGTCATATGGTGAGGCGTCGGAGCTGAACTTGCGGAACGCCGCTTTCATCTGGGGCATCTCTTCTCTGATCACGATCGCGAGTTGACCCTTGACAATGCCAAGTAGATGTCAGAGAGTTTTTCTTTCCTGAAGTCATTCAAACCCACTTCGGAAACGCCATCGCGGTATACTAGGACGCGCGCCGGGAGCGCCCCTCCGTTTCTCGAACGATACAGCTGCAGACGTTCAACCATCATCGTTTCTAGTTCGGTGACCATCTGTACGGGGATAAGCGGTTGGAGACTCGCATATGATAAGCACGTACCTCTTTACGCGGCTCCTGGAGACGCATGCTAGCAGGAAATTGTCCTATTTTCCGATCGATGCTCGCTACAACAGCCGCGATGGACGGAGTGCCGGGCACAGCGCCGACACCAGGATGTGTCACGTCCATGCCAACCAGCATGGTCGGCGCTGCATCGAGCCACGCCATATTCCCGGGTGAGAGCAAATGGTTGAGTCCGCCGAGTTTGACGTTGAACTTGAGCGCGACGTTCGCGAAATACTGTAGCTGCCCCTTCTCCTTGCGGAACTTGGACGCGTGTACGCACACCGTTGCGACATTCAGGTACACGTCACAGAGGTGCTTCAGCCCCGCGTATATGTGTCGGTCTCCGTTCGACAGCACGACGAGCATGATGCGCGGCTTCGGGGTGAGCCCAAGCAGCGCGGCGCGTATGCACGCGATCGCGCCCTTGCGCAGCGGGTCTTCAGGGGTTCGCGGTGGAAGCGTCGCGGCGGTGATGGGTGGCTCCATCCACTGAGGGTCCACGATCATCCCGCTCCGGCCGCACATGTCGGCGAACCCGCGGACCGTCTGGTGCAAGACAGGGTCTCCGGGACCCGCAAACTCGTCGCGCGGGTTGCCGTCTCGGATTAAGAGCACCGCCCATCGCTCGAGTCGCGCGCCCACCGCGAAGCGCACCCCACGCATATTCCATGAGGCACGCACCGTGTCAATGGTTCCCTCGGTACCGCCCGAATAACACACAGCGGGAGCGGGAAGGATGCGCCCTGGGACGACGGCCATGTCGGAGCCAACAGAGATCCCGAAGGAGTTGATGGGCGGTGGGGATTGCGCGAGGCCAAGTTCCATAAGGCCCCGATTGACAATGGCGTCCCCATTCGCGTTTGGAAACTGACACGCGACCGCGAGCATGCCTGAGGTGAGTTCGTCCGGAACCTTCCCCCGAAATACCTGCTTCTCGAGAATGATACACACTTCTGGGGGAAGCAAGTTCGATATGTGTCCACCGACATCCACCAGAGGAAGATCTGGGTACTTGAGGGTAGTATTATACTCTGCAAATGATGTTAAGCAATTACGTATATTCATTTACAGGGAGCTCACTTCTTTTGAAGTACTCTTCCACGGTGACTTCCCCGAGCCCATCCGCAGTAAATCGGTGTTGGCGCGAACTAACTTTCGCGAGGGCCTTGATCGTCTTTTTATAGCCTAGGTGTGTTGTTCGGATACGCACACCCCTTACGAATGCCGCGGGGCGCATACTTGGGCATGTGTTGATGAACTCCATGAGCCTCTCCGCGAGGTTACCGGGGGTATAGAACGCAGCCGTGCATACGTTCACGTTGATGACCAGCTGCTTCCATGAGGGGCGTACGGACGAGTAGAATCCACGCCACGCCTCTATGCCGCCTCCAAGGGGCACTGCCTGCATAGTATCTGACGGATGGAAGAACTTGTTCCTCCCTACCATGATGCCGCCACCGGTGACACGGTTGGGATGGGCGGCAATAATGATATTCATCGCGTTCACGACCGGTGCAAAGTCGTAGCGCCTCTGGTGGGGTTGTCCTGTGAGGAACCTACCGACAGAGAAAATCAATACACTTCCAAGGTACGGATGCATGACAGGCAATGGCGCTTACTGGATCATGGACTGAGGGTCGAGATTGCCGGTGAAGCGGATTGTTAGAACATATTCCTTCGGCTCCCTCTTCTGCATCGAAGGTTCGTCGCCGTCATCTTCTTCCGTGTACGAAACTGTGATCGTGAGAGGCTGAGGCAGTTGAAAACACGAGAGCAACCTCGTGCTGTGATCGTGCGCTACCCTGCCCGGCATGCCGGCTTTCTTCCAGGCTTTCGTTTGCTCCGCGAGCTGATATATTCGTCGTCGCAGTCTTTTGTTGGTCGCAGTTGGGTTCATTTGCACGTCATATTCGTAGAACGGGCCCTTTGGTACGTTGACAGGGAAGAAATTCGACCGTAGAACGATAGCCTGGCCGACAGAACCGAATCCCGGACGGGATGGTAGCTCGTTGTGGTTTATCTCAGTCGAACGCATAGAGGCCACCAACGCATCGTGTGACCCGTCTGCGAGACGCGTGTCGATGTTCGCTGGTCTGCCGAACGCAAAGATTCTAATGGTTGTATAAAGTTAGCGTGGGACGTGACAGAAACAACATGAGCCTACCCTCCACGGCTTCGCGGAGGCCCGCCTCGGTCGTCACTCCCGCGACCGCGTCCACGGAACCCACCTCGTTCGCCACCGCGAAAGGTTCCCGGATCGCTTCCGCTAAATCCTCCACGACCACCGCCTCTATAGCCTCCTCCTCCTCCTCTATCACCCCCGCCACGATATCCGCCACGGTCTCCGCCACCACGGTATCCTCCACGCTCGCTAGGAGAGGCGTTCTCGCGGGGAACGAAGCCCTCTAATGGCGAGCCGCCACGAGGAACGAATGGAGTTGCGCCACCACGGAGGGTGTGAGCTTCTGGGGGGTAGATTCCTGACGGCGGTGGCGCAGCGGGTGGACGGTTTCCTGGGGGTGGACCTCCGCGTCCGCTGTACGCGACGCTCCCGCTGCTACTCAACCCAGTGTCATCGCCATACCACCCCCCACCACCGCCCCCGCGTCCCCCTCCGCCGTCGCCACCTCTGTATTCGCCACCTCTACCGCCACCTCTGTACTCACCGCGGCCGCGAAACTCGCCCCTCCCGCCACCGCCACGGAAATCGCCCCGGCCCCGGCCCTGAGCTTGCCCTCGGCCTCGGTCCATATGCAGAGTGGGAGGGCGGAGAAGGATCTACAAGTTATGTAGAGAGAGGAAGCACGAAAACGCACAATAACACCCATTCCGGAGGCTTTATATCCAAAATCCAGTCATGTTCTCATCGAAGCTTACTTGCTTCCCGTTCTGCTTGGAGTACATCACTCATCGCCCCTTCATTTCTAGATTTGATGACCATACGCCCCCGGGGTGCGGAGCCGCCTGTGATCCCTATCGGGATTCGCCATTTGGGCTGCTCTGCAGAACAATTAGAGACAAAAACGGCTGAAAGCACAGGACATACCTCACGTCTTGCGTCCACCATCGCATATCTCCCATGTGTTTCCATGGGTACAGCGGCGCGCCCCAAGTCAGAGCTGAGTTTAGGGGCCAGCGGTGCTCGGCGCCGATACTTCATATTGTCTGACATTGAGCGCTGCCTAGCAGATGCACGCGTTGACCTCACGGTAAAGCGAGTAGACGGACCTAGACGACAGCTTAGGAGCAGAGGTTAATGACTGCCAAGACAGTTTATGTACCGGATGGTGTTTGTGTTGAAGGTTGGACGAGGCTTCGAGGGAGACGCTGTGATGGCAGGGAGCCAGCAGGATGAAAAATATGTGCATTAAGGGGGAATCGAACCCCCGGCGGGTCGATGGCAACGACCCAGGTTACCACTACCCCATTAATGCTTGATCTGGGTATGACTAAATGTAATAATGAAGGTATGGACAAACCTTGACAGGCAGAATTCGCGAATACAACTGCTATCGACTTATCTAATGAAGTTCTAGTTTGCCATGCCCTACACATGGCATTCACACTCTGATACCAGATCCCTCCGACGACAATTCTCCTTCCAACACAGTATTCGCCCTTTGTGATAAACTCCTCGCACTTCTATCGTTGACCCACAGCCGGCTTGATAAACGCTTCCGCCACGTGGGGTACGCAAGGAAGGCAAGAGTCGGATCTATGCACGACGTCATCGAGCTTGGAGCTACCGACATTGACATCCCTCTCACCATGCAGAGGACTTTCTCGTCTTCTCCCGCTATTGTTCGTAGGAACCCTCTATGTCCGCTCCTGTATCGGTGAGCACATCGATACACTTCATTTTCAAGTCTCGCACTCATCTAGGTCCTCGAAAGTGGGGCTTGTACGTACAACGCTGAAGTCCACCTGAAAGTTCTCCGGGACACCAGGCCGTTGCAACGTGTGCGCCTTCACAAGCCCTCACATACATAGCCCCCGTACTATGGACACATGCCCCCAACGCTCTCCGCTGCGGGGCTGTACGCGCCCCGGCGCACCCTCCTCGGCGCGAGGTCCGCATTGAACACCTCAATATCTCATATCGCGCAGACCGACCGCCTTTCAGCCTTCCGTATCCTCAATCTCCCCCAACCCTTCTGCTCTTCCAGCCTTCGCCAGTCCCACACCAGCATGCCCCGCAGAACCACGAACAGCAGCGGCGGCAACACCGTGCTCGCTCGTCCCGGACCCACGCCCCGCACGCACGCACTCTCGCCCCCGGCGTCGCGGCGCCAGAGTCTGTACACAATCGGCGAGGGCACCTCCATCCAGCTGCACTGGCTTTTCCGCTCCAACATCCCCCGACGACGCGGGATGCCCATGCCCACCGACGTCCGCAAGCGCAACTTCTTCGGCATCGGAGAGATTATCGGCGTCCTAGCCAATGTGCGTAGTCTATCCTCCATCTCATCGTGTGCGCCCAGGTGGCAGCTGTGGGGCAAGCACGTTGACTGATACCTTCGCTCTTCTTTCCCCCTACGACCCGCATACAGCCGTCGGAAACGCTTCGTTCTCTCACCGAGTCTAAGCGGATGCTGGAAGAAACGAAAAGGGAGCTAGCGGAGGCGAGGGAGCGGGCGCAGCTCACACCAACACACACCTTCTCTCCCCTCCCTGGCTTCTTCGACCGGCCCACGGAGTTGAAGGCAATAGTCCGCGCGTTGGAAGGAGAGCCCAGCTTCACCGTCTTGTTTGGTGCGAGCAGTGTCGGAAAGGTACGTCTTCCTTTCCTTAACCGTGCTCAGGGAGTGTTCCGTGTTCCGTCCCCATACGGAACCGTTCACTCACACTTGCGATCTAGACTGCCTTGCTCCGTCAAGTCCTGACACGGTCAAGCTACCACGTCCTCCACTTCGACCTACGCATCGCGGGGTTTGCTGACCTCGCGAGTCTGTACATGAGTTTGAGGTGCGTTCTGGTCGCGCCTGAGCGTGTCGGCATACATGCTGATAGCTCCGGCCGCGTGATAGTCAACAGATGGAAGGGTTCTTCATGAGCATCGCTCAAGACCCCGACATGCCTGGCTACGAGGCCTTTGAAAAAGAGGCGTGGGGCTTCAAGGTGAGTACTTAGTCGAAGCACGGAAGCTAGGGTGATTCATGGAAGGCTTCCGCAGCACGATCGACTGAATGTGGAACGTCGTCTCTCGAACGCCGCCCAATCCACCGAGGCCCTAGGCTCGCCCGTGGGGGATATCAAAACTAGCGATATCGCTCGCTTGATGGAGCTTTTCCAGGTCCGTATCTACAGTCGTCTCAAACATTAACGCGTCCAACATCTGTTATAGAGCTCTCTCCTTCGTTATTGGAACTTCCAACCCTCTGCCGATGTACTTTCCGCCAAAGATGGTGAGGGTTCAGAGGCGCCCAGGGGGAAGGATGGGAAGAAGACGAAGGGCGATCGTCCGTCCTGGGGCAAGCGTATGTTCTCGATGCCGAGGAAGCAGGCGGACGTGCGGCAGAACGGCGTCGCGGGACAGGGAGACGGGAGGGGCAAGGAAAAGAAGACTGAGGCGCCTCCGAAGAAGATGCCCGTCTTCTTCATCGATGAGGCGCACAAGTTGTGAGTTTCAGGCGTGACAGGCGGCGCGCCGGAACATACTCATCCACGTTCACTTCCGTAGGCCCGCACTGATTCGCTCAATTGACGCCATGAAGTGTCTGTTGGACGCGATGCTGGTGCTCACGAAGCAGGACAGGCTCTGCCATGTCATTCATGCCACGAGCGACCCGTTCTATCAGACGTGGTTGCGCCAATTGAATGTCATGCAGCATTGCAAGGTTCGCGTGTTTCTTTCACTCGGGCGCCCCGCACTCCAGCTGACTCTCATTGCGCAGATCATTACCATTGGGGACTACCCTAAATTGGAGACGCGAAAGTATTACCGCGAGCATATACTTCCGGGCGTCCCTGAGCAATTGCGTCGGGGTCTGGATTTCGACAAGCTGTACGACGCGTTCGGCGGGAAGCTAGCACATTGGCAGGACTATATCACGGACTACGGTGAGTGTGGCTCCTAGACAACGGATCCACCGTGCTGATTAGCCCATTCTTTAGTAAACTCAAATGGACGGCTAGACAGTAAGTCCACTTACTTTCTTGTACGCAGCTCCGTTGCTCACCACGGCCCGCAGTCAAGCAGTCATCTCACTTTATCCAAGCCCATGCCCTCCTCAACCTCCATATCATTCATTCGGCACAATCTTCCACTAATGGCCAGCCCGCTGATCCTCTCAATGACACTGGCCCCCAGAACGATCACTTGTCCACCCACGCCATCCACCGTCTCTCGCCGCCCATGTCCGCGACGCCCGGGGCCGGCTTCCGGATCTACAACCCACTCGCGGCGAACCCGCACCAAGCCCCCTCGGCCTTTTTCGGCACCAGCACAGCAGGGGGTATCGGCTCGGAGGCCCCCGTGTTCCAGGCCGACTTCTCCGCGTACCAGCTCCTGCGGGTGATGAACCGGCTGGCGCAGCCCCAGACCCGCGCGCTGCCGTACTTCCTGCTCTGCCGCGAGATGGGCGTGCGCGCGATCGACGGGATGGTCAAGGGCCGCATCCTCGACCTGCGCTGGACGGAGCCCGTGTCGCGCGAGTTCGCGGACCCGTACTACGCGCGGATGAGCGCACGCGTGCGCGAGAGCATCCGCGTGCAGCTCGGCGGGGCCGCTGCGCGCGCGCGGAGCGGGATGGGCGCGGAGGCGGGGAGCAGCGGGACGGCGGTGGACGAGCAGGGGGTGCAGTCTGGCGCGGGCGCAGAGGAGGGCTCGACGCGGCCCCGCACGATGCTGCGGCCGGTGACGGAGTACGAGGAGATGGAGCCGATGACCGACGAGGAGGTACTACGCGCCCATGAGCGGCTCGCCGGGGAGGTCGGGATCGACGAAGATATGGAGGACGAGGAAGAAGAAGAGGTGCTGGGCCCAAAGCTGGTGCCCATCTCACCAATCATGCGGTACGCGATGATGGAAGTTGTGCAGGAGTACTATGCGGACGAGGACAGGACGGAGTCGGAGTACGCCTCGCTGTCGGATGCGGACATACAGGAGTACTGAGGCTGGGACTTGAGATCACGGATAGAGTTGGGCGATATGCCGGCTGTGTTTCGACATGATGATCCCGTTTTCTTCTCCCCGCTACTAGTACGCTTCGAATACTTAGTCCCCCATTCAGTATGCAGCCAGTCCGTATCTGGTCCATTTGTCTCCATGCCCGGGATTATGCACGTACTCAGATTTTCTTCTTCACAGGCGCTAGCAGTACTGAGACGTTGTTCCGTCCGTCCGTAGTGTAACATATATATCAAACAGTTCACGCGCAGACCGGCTTGCAAAGCGTGCTCCCTGCGGCCAAGGCTAGGTGTAATGGGCGCAAGCGCGCACAAATCACGCATCCTTACTTTAACATGCAGCTTGTTTGGAGCCTTCTCTTCAGTTGCCCACGTCCCCATTCGCTTGCCCCCATTTTGTTCACAATGTCGACGCAAATGTTCTAGGACAGCGCAAACAGCCCCCAACAATCACCCAACAGCCAGGACTAGCCCTAGGGGCCAGGATCCCGGATCCGTACTTAACATCCAGACTCCACCCTGCTTGCTACACCTCCCGCTCGTCGGAAATGCTCAAAGACGCTTCAGAATGCACCATCTTCCGGAATCTAGAATATATCACGGATTGCTATATTCCTTCCATCAAGAACCCCAGGTTCAATTCTGCTTTCGACGCTCTATTTCCTCAGGTTAAGCTAGAGGCCATATCGTCTCAGCTGAGAGGGGTACTCCGGTCGGTCGGACGACGTCGGAGGACGATCCCAGGAGACAAGGTAGCCGAGAAGGACCTCATGAATGCTTGGGTACGTGGTCCCGCAAGTCTTCAACTATATTTCGACCCCCTTAACTGTGCATGCATATAGAGCGAGGTCAACACAGACTATGGTCCTCTATGCCCAGGATACTCGCTCCACCTCTCCAAAAATGTTCACGATTCGGAGGACGATATCAAGTCAGAGATCAGCGCGGGTTTTATCCCTATGTCTGATAACGAATCTGCCAAGGACGGCAACTCGAACTGGTCTTTGGAGCGATACTCGTTGGTGTTCAAGAGAGGTGGTATTGGACAGGACCCCTTCGACGACCGCAGGGACCCGAACACTGAAAAACGGGTTCAGGCCAAAGTATACGAAGAACTACTTGCACGTGCATCCTGCGTCTTCAACCATCAGCATCGTACTGCCCACTTCATGTTCTTTGTCAATGGCGGCGAGTTCCGCTTCATGCGCTGGGACAGGTCTGGAGTCATCGTCAGCGAGGCCACGGACTACGTCAAGAGTTATCGGCATACAAAGGTCCTCCTGCGCCTTTTGTACGGTCTCTCGAAGCTGACGGCCGCGGAAGCGGGTCTGGACTGGTCGGCGACACGTCTCTCTCCTGACTCATGTGGCTACAAGCAAATGCACGCTCATTCTTCCAGCCACGCCCACGACCTTGACGAGAACCAATTCGAAGTCGAGGTTCCAAGCCAGATCCAGCAGGATTTTAATATTTCTGCCGGCTCTGCTCCTACATCTTCGCTGTTCGAGAAGGGCGAGCTCTTTGAAGATCCCTGTGCGACTAGGTGCCGACACTCACACTCTCATCCGCCCATTCCCACTTTCAATTATATCCGGGAGGACTTCAGGAGATCACTCGACCCTAGGCACCCGCTCTACTTGCTCAAGGTCTCTGGCCATGACTACGTTGTTGGCAAGCCCAACTTCAGCGCATCCAGGCTTATTGGACGCGGAACTCGTGGGTACATTGCATTGCATTGGAAGACGCAGCGCTTTGTCTACCTCAAGGACACATGGCGCCAAAACTACGTAGGTCTTGGCAAGGAAGCCGAGGTTCTCGCGGAGCTCAACGCTGCTGGGGTTGAGAACGTGCCCACCCTCATTCACCATGAAGATATCAAGGGCCAGGAGACAGAGACGTCTCGGTACGCACCGAAGGGATACCCTATGGATGAAGAGGAAGCTCATGCTGCCAGTGCCAGCATTGGTGTTCCCTCCTTACCAACGCCTACCACAGTGATTGCGCTTTCATCAGAGGTTAGCAACGGATCCCTACACAGTACATCTACGCCTACGCCACCTCCTCGCCTCGTCAGTCGGAAGTGCAGTCGAGGACAAGAGGAGGAATGTGCCGAAGGCCTTGGTCTTCGTCATTATATCCATCACCGCATGACTGTGGCCGAAGTCTGCTTACCGTTCCTGTCGTTCAAGTCCGGTTTGGATCTTGTTCTGGCGATCTTCAACGCCTTCGTCGGTAAGTCGTTCAGGCATTCTCATACGCTTTTTGCTGACGACAATTACACAGCTCACCGGGATGCAGTCGACAAATGTCGGTTGATCCATCGGGATGTCAGCTCAGGCAACATCCTAAATCACTTCAGGATCGTATCCGACGAGGAGAGGACCGCCATCGTTGCATTCGGTGTCTTGACCGACTGGGAACTTGCCAAACGAATCCGCAAGGACGGAGAAACAGAGTCCCAAGAACAATCAGAGAGGATGGTCAGTCTTCGTGTTCTTTTCCGGAAGAGAAATTGGCTGACGGCGGAGTCCGACAGGGGACCTGGCAGTTCATGCCCGTCACATGCCTCCTGCAGAAGGACAAGGTAGTCGACGTTGCCGATGAGATAGAGTCGTTCCTGAATGTCCTCATCTATGGCGCCATTCTTCGCGTGCAGCACAACCTCGATCAAAGTGAGGTTGATGCCTTCGTGCGCCAGTATTTCGATGGCACGCGCGGCCTCATGAAGCAACTCATCATCACATGCGCTATACTCGAGCTCGCCGGTAAAACAATCATCTTTTACACCAATGCGCGCAAGGACAGGCTCCATCCTCTTAACGGCGTGATCCATAGCCTACTGCGGGCTTGCCAAAGCCGACTGGTTTGTTGGACGTGGGCACGGACGCTCCATACACCTTATTCCATGCCACCGACTCCAGAACAGCAGCGAGTTGCAGATCGCATGCTCACGCACGACTTCACGCGAGATCTTTTGTCGCAATGTCTCTGGGGCGATTCGGACTCCAGCGGACCCCGTTGGCCGCCCGACGGCAGTGACCTGGACGAGGATCGCCTATGAACAATGCGGTACAAGGCGCAAGACTTGGGCTCGCTCGACTATCCTAGCAAGAAGTTCCACCGCGAGGTTAAGACCGCCGACGTCTTGACGTCTGACCCTGGGAGTGGCAGCGCGGAGTGACGGTGGGGTGGGGCACTTCAAAGCTGGCGCCTTAGGTCAGACCTACATGAGACATCCCGTGGAGATTACTCCATACAGCAGAATGGCGGAAGGACGATTGTGCCATCTATGCGCCTTTATCCCGTCCGACCCACTCCTCGCTCCTGCCCTGAACCTGCACTTACCGTTCGCTGTAATCTGCGAAGGGCTGTACTATTCTATACTATCATTATTCATAAAATATAAGACTACCCATAACTTGCCGCTGTTGGCTATGTTACTAATGTACACACCAATGAATGCAGGCTGGGTCGTCGCGCGGTGACGGCACCCGGGACGGTCCGGACTCCGTGGTCGTAGTACGAGTGATATCATAAGCGAGTTCATGCCCCGACATCGGCTTATTTCTGACCCACTTCCTTGTCCTGCCGCTAGACATACTCACGCCCCTCCTCTAGTCCTGTGCGTGCTGACTGTACAGCACGCATGCATCGTGCGCTCGCCCATACTCCTCTTGTCTCTGTCCCCATCGTCCGGGTCGGCCCCAGAGCACTCGCGCGACAACACTACGCCTGGCGAACCTGCACACCGCTCGCCCATCCCACACACACGCCTCGAAGGCCGTTGTCCACATCATACGCTGCAAACCCATCTATAATCTCAGCGGATAGACGACGCGCCATGTCAACCGCCGCCCCCGCAAACCCCTCTGCGCAAGCTAGCGTGCCAGAGCAGCCACAGTATAACTTTCCCGTCTCGCCTATTCCTGCCAATCCTCTGGGAGAGGGCCGATTCATCAGGACAGCGGCCGCGCTTATGATTGGGTGAGCACCTATTTTCTCCGGGAAAGAGGTTCAAAGGAGCGTCGCCGTTCTCCCCCTCGACGTTGCGGCTAGGGTTGGCCTCCGTTGGAAGCAGGTGTGAACATCTCGCGGGGGTGTGGAGGCGGAGCGCCGCGCTCCCACGGCGCTCCTCGAAAGCCGCGTCCGCTCCGCATATGAGCTCATACGAATGCACCCATAGCGACGAGATCCTGAACGGCAAGACCCTTGACCGCAATTCCAACTACTTCGCGCGTTTCTGCTTCGAGAATGGCATTGACCTGTGAGTTCCCGTGACGCCCCAAAGTTTATTCGCGCATATATCTGATGCATGCGCAGGAAACGCATTGAGGTCATCCCTGACGAGGAAGACGACATGTGCGTGCGATTCGCTGCGCGCGCTCAAGGAGGCGGACGCGTGCACTGACGAGCCTGCGCAGAGTCGAGGCGGCGCGCCGGCTCGTCAAGAAGTACGACTTTGTGATCACGTCGGGGGGCATCGGGCCTACGCATGACGGTAAGCCCGCCTTCTCTACCACTTCTCCGCGGGCCTGCAGCCAATCCGGCGTGCCCCAGACATCACGTACCAATCCCTCGCGAAGGCGTTCAACCAACCGCTGGAACACCACACCGAGGCGCTACGCCGCATGACCGAGCTCATCAAGCACCGCACGGACCTCGCGAACCAGACTCCGGAGCAACGCACCGCGCGCGAGCGTATGGCACTCTTCCCCGCCCAGGCGGAGGTGCTGTTCATCGCGCCGGATGTATGGGTGGTAAGTATCTCTACCACACTCGCGCGCCCCTGTCCCTGACCCCAAGGACTGTGCGCGTCAGCCTGTCGTGCGCCTGGAGGGCAAGCTCTGCGTGTTCCCGGGGATCCCGAGACTCTTCCAGCGCATGCTCGACGGGCTCGTGTCGTACCTGCCCCTCCCTCCGCCCAGCGAGCGGCCGTTTAGACAGCAGATCTTCACCTCGTCAGTCCACTCGCCCTTTTGTCACCATTCCATGCCTCGCTGACGAAATCTTATAGCATGCCCGAGTCCTCAATCGCGCCGTACCTCACCGAGCTCCAGGCGCGCACCAAGGGCGCGGGCGTCCGCGTGGGCTCGTACCCGCTTCTCTCCAAGGGCGTATATGTCTCCTTGATCGGGCGAGACTCTGCTGTCGTGCAGGAACTCGCGCAGGAGGTCGCAGAGAAGCTGGAGGGGCGGCTGGTAAGCGAAGAGGACGCGCGGAGAGAGAAGGCTGCGTTGTGAGCGTGTCGCACTCGGCGCTGTTGTATGTTGGCATACCATTGTATTATATACATCCTCCTCCTTTCACCGGGGTGCCAGTGCGAGATGCTGCTCCTTGAGTGGTGATTCGCCCTAGACGCATGACGGGAGGCCGACTACCCAGAGGTAGCCATTTCGCGACGGACGGGACAAAGACTGGCTGAGAGGAGGGCTCCGTAGTGTACTATAGTGCGAAGTAGGGTAGGTAATGCGTACATGGGTTACTCAAGTCCTAGCCTCTGCCTCCTTCCCCCGTGCCTCCTCAACGTAGTTTCGCATGAGCGAAACTACCTTCTTCAAGTTCAGACTGAACTTGGCAGAAACAGGGATGACGTCCAAAGCCCGCTGGCCAACGACCGCCCCCGATCCGTCCTGGATGGGCACCTGCATCTCCTCCGCTACAAACGCCTGTAGACGACGCAGCTTTTCGCGCGCCTCCATCACGGACTCTTCTGAGGCTCCCGGACCTCCGCCAAGCAAGTCCGCCTTGTTCGCGATGACGATGCGCGCGTTGGCACTCATCCCCGGCTTATACTGCTCGAGCTCTGCGCGGAGCACGCGCAGCTCATCCCACGGCGCCGGACCAGCGAGGTCAACGACGTACGCGAGCGCGTGCGACCGCTCGAGGGAGCGGAGGAACGAGTGCCCGAGCCCGACATTGGCCGACGCGGCCTCGATGAGCCCCGGGTTGTCCGCGACGGTGAACCGGAACGCCTCCATCGTCTCGTACGGGTCCTCGCCCTCCGCGTCCGCCGCCTCCAGCGCGCGCGCGCGCAGCTGGTTGCGCGTGAGCGCGTCCGCGAGCGCGCCGCTCTCCATTTGCCCCTGCTCGCGCGCCTCCTCCGCGCGCGTCTCGTCGTGCACCGCGCCGGGCGCGCCGCCGTCGAAGCTGCCGTCGGCGGCGACGCGGACGACGGCGACGACGGGGTTGAGCGTCGTGAACGCGTACCCCGCGACCTCGGTGCGCGCGCGCCCGCCGGTGAGGGCGCGGAGGAGCGTGCTCTTGCCCGCGTTCGGCATCCCGACGAGGCCGACGTCGGCGAGGAGCTTGAGCTCGAGCGCGAGCGAGACGCGCTCGCCCGGGTAGCCGCGCGTCGCCCACTTTGGCGAGCGGTTCGTCGGGGAGAGGAACGCGGGGTTGCCCATCCCGCCCGCGCCGCCCTGCGCGACGAGGTGGCCCATCGGCTCGACGCGGCGGTGGCCGAGGGGCGCGTTCGGGTCCTCCGCCTCTGCTGTTTCCTCCGGCTTGTCTAGGTCGAGGAAAATCGGGTTCTCCGTGCGCATTCTGCGGGCACGGCGGCGCTCCCGCTCCTGCACGAACAGCGCACGCTCGGCGTGCTTAAAGTCGTCGCGCTGCGCGTTGTCCTCAGCGTGTTCGGGGTAGTGCACCCAGCGGCGGTCGCGCATCTTGTCCTTGCGCTCCTGCGGGGTGAGGCCCTGCATGTCCTCCGCCTCCGCCTCGTACTCGTCTTTGTGCCTGCGCGGGTCGTCGCGCGGGAGCTCGCGGACGATCGTGCCGAGCGGGACGCGGATTATGAGCGGGGCGGCGTTCTTGCCGTTCTGCCAGGTGCCCATGCCGGCGCCACCGTGGTGCGCGCGGATGCGGGTGGAGACGGAGGAGAGGGTGGTGAGGTGCGGGGTGGGAAGGATGTAGACGTCGCCGCCGCGCCCCCCGTTTCCGCCTGAGGGGGGTCCGTAGGGCTTGAAGAGCTCACGGTGGAAGGCGACGCATCCGTCACCGCCGGTTCCCGCCCGGATGTGGACTATGGTGTGGTCGAGAAAAGTTTGGCCCTGAGGACGCGCACAGCACGACCGGGATTAGAGACAGGTCAGATGAGGCTGAAAGCAGAGCATACTCACATTTTGCCTCCGTTTCCAGTCCGTCCTTCGTTTCCTCCTTAACTCGTCGGCGGATAGTGTTTGTGCATCGTTTGGCTTGGAGGGCCCAGCCGCAGGGATACTAGTTGTAGAGTAGCAGCGCCCTGCGAAGGCGGTGACGCTTTGGGCTCTGAGAGGGGGGAGGCGCATTGGCGTAAAGCCACAGCGAGCCAGAGGGGACGAAGCTCTAGAGGCCGGGCGCGGAGACGCTCGTGACGCGTGTGAGCGAAAAGACCTGCCCTAAATCTCATATCGACGCGTCGCGTCGCGTCCCCCGCCTCTTGTTCACCTCCGCGTCTTCTTCCCCTCACTCCTCCGCTTAACGCGTCAAAATGTCCTCCCCACCTAGAGATATCCCCACCTCCGACCTCGATGATGTCGAAATGCTACCCGAAGACGCGTCAGTAGAACAATCGATGCCCAACGCTCCGGCGCGCGCCCCGCTCTTCCTCGAGGGTACTCCATCAGTGGCTGGTACGCCGCGACACAACGCAGTCGCGCGTAGGGCGATGGGTCTCAGTACACCTCGAAGGCAGCAAACACCTCTCTTCGCGCGTAAGCAATATACTATCCACTACCTACCCTCTCGTATGCTTATTTCGCGCAGCTGGTACATCATCCCCGCTTCCGTTCCCGAGCTCCTCCCCCACCAAGAAGACCCCCGCTCGTATTCGTCGACTTGACTCAGACTTTCCGGGCTCACAAGACTCGGAACCACTTGCCTTTCCTTCGTGAGTATCCTTTCGTGCTCTGGTCTTGTATTGTCCCTTGGTTAGGAGACGGTTGGAGGTGGATGCGAACACCTGCCCACAATTCTGGCGTATGGTGGAACCCCTCAATCAGACATCTGGTCGGGGCTATTCAACTGGAGATGAATGCAGTGAATGAGTGGGAGGCTATGGAGTGTTGGTATCATCCTTCGGGCGGGAGGAAATTGCCGGGCAGTGATCTTGGGATGTCCATTCGAAGCAAGCACATGTGTCTTCGCGGTGTTTGCGAAGAACCTCGTCGTCACCTACACATTTTGACCACAGCTAACCACGCGCTCTACCCAGGAGTCCCGCACCTGGAGCTACACCGAAGAACCGTCGTGGTGACATCCACTCATCCTTCAGTTTTACCCCGACATCCCAAAGATCCCGCGCTCGGCAACAAAACAGAGACCATAATGACGACCTACGCTCCGATGCATCCCACTTGTCCATGCCCGCTTCATCTCAGGCGCTCAACCTTTCCGTCCCCGCCGTTCCCTCAGATGACGATGACGACGATGCGGGCGAGATCAAAGCCATTTGGGGGACCAACGTTAACATCAACGAGACGATGAGGGTGTTCCGTGAGTTCATGCGAGGGTTCAAGGTCAAGTATCGCATTGCGTACGACCGCGAGCGTGGCCGACGTACCCGCGTCTTGTCCTCTCCGGAAGAAGGCGAAGTTCTCCTCTATGAGCAATACCTCAGGCGTATGCGTCAGACAGACCAGCGCATCCTCAACCTCGACATGGATAACCTTGCGTCATACCCGCCCAGCAGGAAACTGCAAGTTCTGCTGGTGAAGTACCCCCAGGAAGTCGTCCCCATGATGGATCAAGTTCTCAAGGATCTAATGATTGAAATTGCGGAGGAGGACCAACAGGCTGGTATGGATGGTATGCGCGGCGCGGACGGCGAAGAGGAGATTGCGACTATCATGAACAGGGTGTATAACATTCGACCTTTCGGTGTGCCACCCGTAAATATGCGCGACCTCAACCCGAGCGGTACGTACTGGCGTCACCATCTTCCTCTTTCAAGTTCGCTGACTCCCCACAGATACGGAGAAACTCGTTTGCATCAAGGGCCTTGTTATCCGCGCAACACCGGTCATCCCAGATATGAAGGTCGCCTTCTTCCGCTGCCTCACATGCAACCACACCGTTCAGGCCGAAATAGAGCGTGGCAAGATCGACGAGCCTGCACGCTGCCCGCGAGATGTTTGTGGTACCCTGGGCTCCATGTCCCTCGTCCACAATCGTTGCGAGTTCGCCGACCGACAAGTCATCCGCTTGCAAGAGACACCCGACGCTGTTCCGGACGGTCAAACGCCGCACACGGTCTCGTTGAGTGTGTACGACGAGCTAGTCGACGTCTCGAAGCCCGGAGACCGGCTCGTCATCACGGGCATCTTCCGGAGCATGGCTGTGCGCGTCAACCCGCGCCAGCGTACACTGAAGAGTCTCTTCCGAACGTTCATCGACGTCGTTCATGTTCGCCTGGGCACCGACGACCGGCTCGGGTTCGATAGGAGCACTCGTCAGGCGGGAGGTGACAGGATCCCGGGTGTGGGTGGTGTTGGCGGTGGAACGGAGATGGACGACGACAACGAGAACCCGGTGGAGCGGCAACAGCGGTCGACGAAGCGCGAGGAGCTGGAGGCACGCTTGCGCGAGCTCAGCCAGCGACCAGACGTCTATGATTTGCTTGCTCGTTCTCTCGCGCCGTCTATCTATGCGCTCGACGACGTCAAGAAGGGAATTCTCCTCCAACTATTCGGTGGGACCAACAAGAGCATCGCGCGTGGTGGAGGCGGCGGAGGCCCAAGATATCGTGGAGACATCAACGTTCTGCTCGTCGGTGATCCTGGTGTCAGTAAATCGCAGATCTTGGGAGTGAGTTACTTGTTCGCTGTGCGCGCTTCAAAACTGACGGCTTGCCCAGTATGTTCACAAGATCGCTCCGCGTGGAGTGTATACTTCCGGAAAAGGATCCTCTGCCGTCGGTCTCACCGCATATGTTACCCGCGACCCAGATTCCAAGCAACTCGTACTCGAGAGGTATGTGCCCATTCCGTTTGGAATGCCGGTAGCCTCCTGACATTGTTCACTTAGTGGCGCTTTGGTACTGAGTGACGGTGGTGTTTGTTGTATCGATGAGTTCGACAAGATGTCAGACGCTACTCGTAGTGTGCTGCACGAAGTCATGGTAAGCATAGTATCCCTCCTTTGTAAACTACAGTTGACTAATGTTGAAATGCTATAGGAACAACAAACTGTCTCTATTGCGAAGGCGGGCATCATCACGACGCTGAACGCTCGCACTTCCATCCTGGCTGCTGCTAACCCGATCGGGTCGAAGTACAATCCCAAGGAGACCGTTACACGCAACATCGATCTTCCACCCACCCTCATCTCTCGATTTGACCTCCTGTATCTCGTCCTCGACAACGCAGATGAAGCTCTCGACCGACGGTTGGCGCAACATCTTGTTTCACTGTATCTCGAGGATGCACCCGTAACCGGCGGGGGGCAAGATATCTTGGTATGCCACCACTCAAACCAGTTACGAAATACGGTTGGCTAACTTGACATTCTAGCCACTCGAAGAACTGTCAGCCTACATCACCTACGCTCGCTCGCGGATTAACCCCACCATCACCGAAGCCGCAGGAGACGAGCTCGTCCGCTGCTACGTCACCCTCCGCAAGGCGGGCGAGGACCCGCGCTCCAACGAGAAGCGCATCACGGCGACGACGCGGCAGCTCGAGAGCATGATCCGGCTCTCCGAGGCGCACGCGCGCATGCGCCTCTCGCCGTTCGTCGAGCTCGCCGACGTCAAGGAGGCGTTCCGCCTCATGCGCGAGGCGATCAACACGAGCGCGCGCGACCCGACGACGGGCGAGATAGACATGGGCCTCCTCGACACCGGCATCGGCCGCCAGCAGCGCAAGCTGCGCGGCGACATGCGCCGCGCGGTGCTCGCGCTGTTGGAGGGCGGTGGAGCCGCCCGCGGTGTGCGCTGGGCGGACGCGCTCGCGCAGCTCGAGGCGCAGAGTAGTATGCGTATCGCTCCTGGCGACTTCCAGGACGTGATCAGGGAGCTGGAGCAGGAGGGGCTCGTGAAGGTCTCTGGCGAGCGCGACCGCCGTATGATTCGGAGGGAAGGGGCTTGAGTGTTCGATGTAGGAATCGTTTTTTCTGTTGTACTACGCTGCATCTTGTTGTATTATCTGTGCGAATGGCTGTCATACTGCTTTGTTGGTACTTCGATGAAATTGGATCTGCTTCCCTACGAGCTCTTGAGGGCTTCCCTCTCACAGCAACAAATGTGGAAGTGCCTCGGCCCTGCGGCTATCCTATGGTATATATCGTGGAGTAATACAACTACTGGCACATCTTTCGTCACGCCCGATCCGTAACGCTATCTTCCCTTTGAATCTCGACCCGCTGTCGCCCTAGATCTCATGCTTGCTGGCGAACCGCCTTGCTTTGCACGAACGCGCATCTCTTCGCCTCGAGCTCCGGCTCCGGCTCCCCATTGCTCCCGCTCACCGTCGTGCTCCCATCCTTGGGCTCCTGGAGCGAGATGCGCTGCCGCGTGCCCGGCGCGCCGGCGGAGTACGCCGGCCAGACGGGCGAGCGCGCGAGCTTGAACGTGTTCGGGTCGCCCGCGCGGACGAAGGAGAGCCAGTACGCGATGAGCTCCGCGGCGAACGCCTGGTCCGCAGGGCTCTGCGGCTGGAACACCGTCGAGCCGTTCGTGCCCGTGGACGTGCCGAGGAACATCATCCAGTTCTCCGCCGCGTGCGTCGTCGCGTTCGTGTGCGCGGTCGGCACGGGCTGGTTGTAGCGGTAGGTGAAGGCCTTGTTGCGCTTCGCCGCGGCTACGCCGATGATCTCCCGCTGTGAGGGGAACGTGAGCGGGCCGGGAGGAGAATAAAGGGAAGGTGGGTGTCACTTACCCCGCAAATGACGTCGGACTCGCCCGTCGCGATTTGGAACTGCTGGCTGGCGGAGTCAAAGTCGCTCAAGGGGTACTCCTGCAGGTACTCCTCGAGGTCCGTCTGAGTGAGCTGAGGGAAATAGTCCTTCAGCGCAGCAGTGATGTTGGAGCCACCGGACAACGTCTCGTTAGAGCATGCACTTCATGATGAACCAATGTCAGCTCACGGCGGAGAACGAATGGGTTCATCAGGTTCTTACCCAACAATAGCAGGTACATTCTGGAAGCGCCCATTCTCCAGCGAAACAGTTGGGGGCTCTACGAAGAGCTTGTTGTCGATGACGGGGTGGAACGAACCGTAAGGCCCGGTGCTATAGGCTTAGGTGAGCGAATTGGGACACAGATGCAGCATCGTTTGTAGCTCACAAGTTATACATGACCAAATCCTGGGAGTGTGAGAGCGCGCTGATGTCCGCGCTGCGAAGGCACGCCATCTTCTGTTGGATAGTGCCGGAGCCGCAGCCCGCTTGCTCGGCGTAGTAGTCAAACATGTCCTGCGTTTGAATGTACATGAGCTTAGAAGACCAAGAATTGATCCTAGACTGCACGCGCCTTCTGCTGCTCAGGCGTTGGGAGCGGCGCGCGATACACGCTCTGTGCGATCGCCTGCTGGAACAACTGCTCTTCGCGTGCGACGAGGTGGAGCTCAATCGACGCTCCGCCAGCGCTCTCTCCGTTAATCGTCACTTTGTTCGGGTTCCCGCCAAACGAAGAGATGTGAGACTTGATCCAGCGGAGGGCCATGCTCTGGTCCTTGAATCCCGCGTTGAGATCGCCGAGCGAAGTATCGTGCGCGAACTCGGGCGCCGTAAGGAAACCGATTGAGTTCAAGCGATAGTAGACGGAAGCGATGACGACGTTGGGCGACTGGTGGATCCAGTGGTCGAATGGCCAGTTTCTGGGATTTCCGTACACATACCCTGTCAAGTCGAAAGAGGTTAGATGAAGAGGCGAGTAAAAATAGATCAAACAAACCTCCGCCGTGGATGTAGACAAGCACAGGAAGGTTGTCTCCCTTTTTAGCACCAGCCGGTGCGTAGATGTTGAGGTTCAAACAGTCCTCGCTCCCTGCACCACCCGCGTCCCCACCTATGCCACCTGCGTCAGCGCAATCACCCGATTACATCAGCACAGGGACGTACTGCCTATGCTGCCTTGAATGCAGAAGTCTGGGTATTCCGACGCATCGACGATCTTGCCAGCAGCCTGCCGTGAGACACGTGCAGTGTTGAGTGGCAAGGGAGCGCGGAACCGTAGGTCGCCGACAGGGGGCTCCGCGTACGGTATCCCGAGGTAGGCGACTGTGTCGGGGAACGACAGGTTCCCGCGGTATTTTGCATACCCAGTGTCGACGACGTTCACCTGGGCAGAGGCAAGGCTCGCTACGAGCCCGACGAGCGAGAGAAGGCGGGCCGCGCTGGGGACCATTGCGTATAGCTGGCTGGAGAAGCCTGGGAAGGGCAGGGGGGTCAGTCACGACTCTGCTCGTCGGCGGGCGGACCCCGTCGCGCCTCGCGCACTATTTGTACCGCGCCGCGAAGCTGAGAATGTCTCGATGACTGGGGTACCGCACACGCCGTACGGCTCTCCGGATTATGACACTCACCGGCCAGACTGTCGAAATTTCTGCCGGTTGCATAATGGCTAATGATGGCGCCTCCAATGACGAGGAGAGAAAAGACTAGAGGAACGTATGGTGGGTCACAAGCGGGATACCATGGGGGAGGACATCGGGTCATCAGACCGACGCTGACCTGCAATGAGCCGCGGCCGTTTAATCCTTGAGGGTTCTTGCTGGAGCATCATCGTCTAGGCTGGAGGCCGAGGGAGGCACGAGGGGCGCGGACCCCCACAGATCTTTGGCGGCCGTGCACGCGGGCGCTGTTCGAGCCTTGAGGCGTGCGGGGACAGCGGCGCAGAAGAGCGAGGTCAGGAGGTGGGGAGGATGACGAGCGGCCGCGCGTAGTGGGACGGATAAAGCTCGGCTCGTCCGCTTTCGTCCTAGGCGCCGTCGAGCCGGCCGTCAGCTGATGCGCCATCGTGTGACAGTAGATCACGAGAGTGTGACGCTCCGCGTTTTGTCACGAATCGGGGTAAACTCCGGAGCGCATCCAATGCCCGGCAGAGAGGAGCCATGGTGATCTTGAGATATGGTCATGGCCGCCGGGATGGCACCGGACCCAAGGCGGCCACGAACCACGGTCAGATGCAGATATGCGAGACCTTTAAACGTCTGCCCGGGCATAAGCATTATAACCGCAGAGGTAAATTTCACTACTTACTCAGTTACTGAGGGCACATGTCCTCGCCCCTGCCAGGCGGCGGGCCGGCAACCTCAACAGACCAAAATGCCGCGTGAGAGCTCGTCTACCAGGGCGAGCTTGGCGCCCTTCAGCAGCCTGATTTTCTGGTCGCCCTTTCGATAGGACCATAGGTATAGGATGTTCCGGACCGCGTATGTGTACCTAGCGTCATGGAAGATCTTGAAGTGGTCGATGGCGCGGAGAGGCGGAGAAGCATCCTTCGACGCACTGGACCAGGGGCTTGCAGCTTGAATGAGGCCCGTAGAGACGGATTGCGTAGTTAGTTTGTGTGAGCCGGCGTACGATTGCTGCTCCGCAGAACTTGCGGCAGGATTAGGTAACGACACGGCGTAAAACGAAAGCCCTAATGGTCCATGATTCTGGATTGTCCTGACGGTTTGAAGAAATTCCCAAAACGACACAAGGGCCTCGTGCGTCCAGAGTATGTCAGGACAGCCATTTGTGCCCGGGGCACTTGGCAGATGTTCGGCGGAGTCCGGAGCATCGAATTCAGGCTCATTGGCCAAAACGGAAGCCGAGGTAGCCCCTTCCCAAGGAGGATTGCCGCGGACGGGGATAACCCACACAAATCTTCGAAACGGATCGCGAATATAAGTCGTGCAGCTTTCTAAAGTGTGAGGAGAGATGGGGGAGACGTTGCTCTTAACAGCAAAGCTGTTGGGCGGTGAAGGTTGAAGTCCTCCTAGTTGTGTCATTGAGGATGGGAAGAAATGCGGCTACGTGTAGCAGGATAAGACATTGGCGGACTACTGAAAAGATGTGACGGCTTACTAGAGAAATTGAACCTCTGAGGGTGGAATCGTCGAACCGGAGGCGTTTGGGCGGCGGCTGATGGTCGTTCTCATTGCATGGTCGTTTAGTACCTTCCCTACCAGAAGCACGACCTTCGTAGGCGGTACCCTGAGCTGGAGGTGTACTTCCTTGATGCATTGAGGCGATTATGGTCTTCTTCGGCGCAGCAACGGTAAGAGATTGCCTTCGAAGAGTCAAAAGACAATGGAGGTGGCTGTGGTCAAACTCTTCCAGGTCCGTAAGACGAAAGGTTTCGTCACTTGTGAATTCGGAGTTTGTTGGATTTTCCCAGTGGTCAATGAAGCGGAGAGCACTGCTGCGGGTCTGTGATACGCCCATAGTCTGGCCTGTGGGTGCATCGGAGTGAAATTGGTAGTGGTTGTTACCAAGGGCTGGAAGAGGGCGAAATCATGAGCTCTCCAGGATCGATATGGCGAGGAATGAGAGTCAAACTGAGAAACAAGACTGATAAAACTCACCAAACATCGACAGGTCGGGCTGGTGCGCAACGCCGTGCCATCCGCATTCGTTGGCTGAGGCAACCTCAGCGACAAGACGTTTCGCCTTCTGTACAACCTCGTCCATAGTTTCGAGGTTTGCGTCCTTATCATCGCGCCTCCTGAGATAGCGCACTTCGAGGTTCATGATGCACACGGCCTACAAGCTGTAAAGCAACGAAGACTTTCAAGTCCAAGGTGTGAGCATAAACAGGCGCCCGTAAGCGGGGAAAGACAACCGATGACGTGAGGTCATCGTTACCGTCTGGCCACCGAAACTGGCCACCGTCATCATGACCACCACTCACATACTACACAACTTGAAGACTTGTTTGCACTGTCTTCAAGCCCATCTGTTCCCTGACTGATATCACTACCTTCGTTGCGGCTGCCTCCTCCCTCCAAATGTCAATCCCAGCGGACCGAAGGAGCGGTGAAAAGACGGCTAAGAAGCCTTGAACAAGTGCACCCTGCCGGGATCGCGGGGCGCAGCGGCGCGTTGTGGTACGTTATACTTCGCCGGATTGACGGCATTGGGGCCGGGAAGTAGGTCACGCTGGACATAGAATGTGGCCTCGTGTCTACGCAGAAGATGTCCTCATATCGCCCTCGGCTTGCAGCTTGCGAGAAGGCTTGAAGAAATTACTCAGCGGGGACATATAAGGCAGCAATCGGATTAGGGACTGGTGGGTGTGCAGCCATGCAGAGGTCTATCTTGTTCATCCTTACGTCTGTGTGTGCTGGTTGGGTATATGCGCAGCTCACACCCCCGAATACATTCCCGCATGCGTGGCCGGGGCAACCAAAGGGCGGGTTCGGTCCGGAGTGGCAAGACTGTATGTGACCTCTCCCTGAAAGCTCCAGAGTACATCTCAAACCTTGGTATTCCGATCATCTCAGACTTCGAAGTAAAATACCCCCTCCCGAACCTCACGAACTTTGCGCTACCCCGTAGTTTTGCTGGAAATATCCCCGTGAATCGTGCCGGGCATCCCAACGACACCCTCTTCTTCTGGGCATTCGAACGACATGGCTCAAACGGCACGCTCACGGCCCCGGCGCATGAAAGTAATACGGAGCCCTGGATTATATGGCTTCAAGGAGGGTGCGTCATCTTCCGGTTTGCCTTTCATCAAATTATATTTTCTAATAGTGTTCTTCGTCAGTCCCGGCTCTTCTGGGATGCTTGGACTGTCCACTGAGGTACGCTTCAAAAGCGTCTATTGCTACTGAAGGCTGACATAGTTTGCTAGAATGGTCCTATACATGTCCTGAGTAACGGTTCGTGGGTCTTAAACCCATTCAGTTGGAACACGCTCGCCGATACTATATGGATCGACCAGCCTGTCGGTTAGTAGAACATGTCAGATGGAAGTGCACACGTCACATTGTCTGACATACACACCCTCAGGGACTGGCTTTTCGACATCGGACTCCAAAGGATACAGTGAGTAACAGGGCAATTTTAACGTCGGACAGTCTTCTAATCCCTAGCTGCAGTTGCCGACGAAGATCAGATGGGGGAAGATTTCGTGCGTAGCGTGGTCCCAAGACTGGGTGCTTTCGCCGGTACTCATGCATTGTCGGTCTAGCTTGGGTTCCTTAGGAATCTCGTTAAAGTCTTCCCGAGCCTCGCCACTCGCCCTCTTTTCCTCACCGGAGAGAGTTATGCGGGTACCTACATTGTGCGTTTAACATTCTTCAACATGAGTCCGCGGTGGCTGATGCGTGTTCATAGCCATATATCATGAAACATATCTTTGAGCAAGACTCTCCTCCTGTGAACTTGAAGAAGGCAGCAATAGGTGACGGTTCTCTGGGGTCTTTCGCGACCATTCGTCACTTGCCTGTGGTATGTCGGCTGTACACCGTAATTCGAGTGGCCATTGGCTTATACATTGTCAGCTCAACATCATCGAAACATACCCCGCGTTGATTGGATACGATCAAGACGTTTTTCAGTACTTCAGAGAACAGTAAGCTGTTTGCACTCTCTGAGTCTGCGTAGTCTTACAACGAAGTAGACACCACCTCTGCGGTTTCGATCTCAACCTAACCTATCCCCAGACTGGGGGGACATTCCCCACTCTGAACCTCACATTGGGTCTGCGCGCGCAGCTAGGCAACACTCCCGGATCGCAGAACAGGCGTACATCCGCCTCATGGAAGGAAGAAATCGAAGCTGAATACGCCGCAAGGGTGCATGCGAACCCTGCTATGAAACGTTCAGACTATGAAGAGCATAGAGCCCGGGAGCTCGGCAAGTGGAAACGCGACCTCTCTGGGCGTGCCAATGGGACACTCGACCCTTGGTACGCTTGTGATATTTTCGATGAAATGCGCGACTATGCCGTGAACTTCACGTTTCCGTGGTGTAAGCATGTCATTACTTGAACTCGGTTCTCTCGCTAACGAAGTTATTATCTAGCGAATGGCGGGTTTGACGTGTACGATATTCCCGACGCTACCCACCCCGAACCCTCCCTGAACGCCGGACCCTTCTTGAACTCTGCTGCCGTCCGGGCCGCGCTGCATGCGCCTACTTCCAAGAACTGGAGTAGCAGCTTCAACTACCCTTTCGGCTCCGTGTATGACAAGTCCATCGGGAACGAGCATGGCGACCCCAGCGTCGAGCCCGTCGCGTTCCTCACCGAGCTCTTCGCGAACGCCTCAGCGCGCAACATCTCCCTCGTGTTCTACTCGGGGAACGACGACGCGCAGGTCCAGCACCACGGGACGGAGGTCGTCATACAGAACATCACCTGGGGCTCCCCCGCCGTGCAGGGCTTTGCGCGGCGGCCCGCGACGCCCTGGACCGACGACACCGGGGCGCGCGCGGGGCTCGTGCACCAGGAGCGCGGGTTCGCGTATGTGCTCTTCACGGGCGCGGGGCACCTCGTCCCGCAGTGGAAGCCCGCGCAGGCGCTCGTGTTCCTGCGCGAGTTCGTGCTCGGCGCGAACCGCACGGGCACGCTCGAGGACGACGCAGTCGTCGGTGGGGAGGTAGCTGCGCTCGCGGGGGCGTACATGCCGGGCGGGCTGGAGATATACTATGGGTCGGGGACGACGGCGGGCACGTCGACCGTGCCGAGCGCGACGGCGGCGGCGTGGGCGGAGTTCATGCAGACGGCGACGGGGAGCGCGCTGGTCTTTGCGACGAGCGCTGTGACTTCGGTTGCGAGCACGACGGCGACAGTCTCTTCGAGCGGGTCTGGCGCAAGTGCAGCGTCTATGGGAACGAGCGGGGCATCGGGGCCTCAGAATTTGGGTGATGGAGGCATTAGAGTTTGGTTTGCCGCCATCCTCCCCATAGGAGTTTGGGTGTTGCTGGCTCTCGGCTAGGGGGGGGGACATATGTAGGATTGCTCGGCCGAGAAAGAACCCTGCCACCCCGTCACCCTTCGCCAGAAACGTCGTTTGTAACGACGTTCGGCCTAGGGAGCAGTCTTTACTCGAGAAGCAATCGTAACCCGAGACGCCAACGCAATAAATATATAGGCATTCGTGGGCCTTGCTAGTTCAATCGAAATTTGAGAACGAGCTGCATATGACTCAGTACAATTCAGTTGTATTGCAGAGCTCATTCAAAAGCCGAGGAAACAAGAATGCGAGCACACGCAGGTACATCAGACGTTCAGGGGGACCCAAAGGGCGAACTTGGGGCAAAACAGGATAGTATGTACAGAGAACGCGGTAAAACATAACATTAATCGGGAATCCGGGTCGCAGCGGCGGCTCGGCAACCGCAAGGAAAGAGCTACTTGTTATCTGCATACGTGCAAGGTCCGCTGGTCTCAGCTCTTGACGAGATGGGTAATCTGACTGAGTATGTATGCATGAACTAGTGGTGTACGCAAATGGTTTCACCCCTGCACACCAAACTGTCTCCTCTACACGGAATATTAGCACAAGCCATATAATATAGGGAGGATAGAAAGAGAAACGCACCAGCTGCACGATCTGCTCCCGCTCCTTCGGCGGTAGCTGGTTCAGTTGTTCTGGTGTGAGGCTTAGCACTTGCATAAGCATATCCTGCAAACCACAAGTCTCGTTAGCTTTCCGCACTGCATACACACGACCGTCGGAATGAACCCGTCGACTACGAGGACAAATGGATAGAATGAACATGAACCAAGCTCACCCTCTGCGCCTGGTCGAACTCCGGGGTGCCTTGCTGGGCGGGCGCGGATGGACCGGGCGGTGGCGGCATCACAGGCGGAGGCATGTGCATCATGCCAGGAGGCGGCGGTCCGCCCTGTTGCGGGTGTGGGGGCACGCCCCGGTAGTATCCACCCGCGGCCGGGGGTGGAGGCGGCATCTGCGGCGGGGGCGGGTACATGCTTGGAGGGGGGACCGCAGCGACCGCGGGGGGCGGCGCGGCATACATGGGTGGCGGAGGGGCGTACGGCGAGGGGGCTGGGGCCGGCGCGGGGACGTGCTGGACTGGTGTGTGGGTGTGTGCCGGGGGCACAACGGCGCCGGTTGCTGCGAGCATACGCTGCAGGAGAGGGATTCAAGTAAGGAATAGAAGATTGAAGATGCAAAAGGGAGGGAGGGCATACATTGAGAATAGCGGGGTCGACGATTTTATGGAGGAGAAGTGCTTGGAAGAGGGCATATCCAAGCTGAGGGTGCGCTACTAGGAGGGCACGCGCCTGCTCTGGGTGCGTTATGACGAATGCCTGCAGAAGAATAATTAGCGAGGTTGAGGCCAGTCATAGGTAGGGGATACGGCGCACCTTCATTTGTGCTAAGACCTCCAATATTTGACTTGGATCCGTACTCGCGAGCACATGGCTGATCGTGTCTAACGCATTCGTTCCAGGTGGTAGAGGCACACCCTTGGGCAGACTTGCAAGGAAAGCATTGGGGTCACTGTGCCGGCCGTGGCGGTCATGATCCCCCCCGTGTCGGTCTCGGTCATGCCGTTCACGCTCATGGCGCTCGCGCCATTGGGCACGAGTCTCGCCACCGTCGATGATCTCACCACGTACCGTTGTCTTGCCTTCAAGAAACGGGTCCGAGTCTGCTAGGTCGATGCGTAATGGGCGGCCACCAAGCTCATGCCCATTCAGGTTCCTAACGGCAGACAGTGCGGTTTCATGGTCTTGAGGTGGCTGGGATGAACAGCGGAGCATGGCACTTTTCGAGTGAATCACGTACCAGCAAACTCGCAGAACCCGTATCCTTTCGGCTTGCCCGTGTCTCGATCAAAAACAAGTCTGCGGCGGCGGTTGAGCTTCGACATACTGCTAGGGGCAAACCCTCGAGGCTCACCTCAGACCAACTACCTGACCGACGCTTTTAAAAACATCTATCAGTTGTTCCTGCCAAAGACAGCATAAGCGCGTCGTCTAACTTGAGTGACAAGAAGCTTACTTCTGCCATATGGTATGGCACATTGCCAACTGATGAAGGAGAGAAATTAGTGCATGGGATACAGAGAGCGCTGCCTGAAGGGGTATACATACCAAAGACGACTTTACTCATCGTTCCTTTTTCTCAAACGCACAAAGGTGGTGCAATTTCTGAATGCGCTTGCTCACGGTGTTATACGGTGCTGAAATTGGTAGTTCTTGTTGAGGATGACGTTTGCGCCCGGGTGAATTTGCGGTCCCACAAAGGCCTGTTAGAATTCGGTGCTTGAACTTTAGAGCTTGGAGTGTTGATAATGAAGACAAGCAGAGCAGAACAGAGGGTGGTCTTGAGTATCAGAGTGCAGGAGCGGAGATTGAAGAGGGTGGATAGTGAGGCAGAGAGGCGCAAAGCCCGACGGGTTTGAGCCTGAGTCTGAGGTCGCCCGAGTCGTTTCAACGTTGCGTTTGCGCCTGGGATTGAAAGTCGACATTATCGGCGAATAAGTTACGTAATCGTATTGCAAGCGTCTAGAGTACATATCGCCTACGGTGAGCGCTGAGCGCCTGTGGCCCTTTCTGCTGGGCTGCCACCACCGGTTAGCCAACTCGGACTCATCTTCCTTCTCCACGGTCCACTTTGGGTGTGTCGATTTACAAAGCTCTAAAACTCCCTACACCCTCAGCATCCCATGACACAGTCAGTAACCGCAATAGCATGTCACACGATTCTCCAAACACTCCTTCGCCTCATCCCTCAAAGAATTAGAGCGCATCTGTATGAGAAAGTTGAGCGAATATGTTGGCGCCTCGGTCGGGACTATCACTCGGATGTTCATCGTCTTCCTTTCGGCCTCGTACTCAAGAGCACTCGGGACACGAATGAACCTCTCGCACTACAGTTTGCACAAAACCTCCACGGGGTCAACACGCAAAAACTCGTAGACTTCGCGTCCACCGCCCAGCGCACATTTCTCCTCATGACGTGGATTGACGGCGAGACCAGCGCGGACGTATGGGATGAGCTCACCCAGGAGGACAAGGGCCGCATCGCGACGGAGCTCCGGCTGCAGGTCGAAAGCATGCGCCGGCAAACGATTCATGGGAGCAAGTTTATATGCAACATGAGAGGCGCGTCCATCCATGATCCCCGAATTCCGTGGCTACGGGAGGATCCAAAGGTCATCCAGTCTACCCTCGAGTTCTACGAGCAAGTGTGGCTCGGACTCAACTATCCCCTCCTCGATACCCTTTGTCCTCTCGTTCGTCCCGCAACACAGCGGCACGTCCCTATTGTTTTCTGTCACGGGGACATCCTCCCAAAGAACATCGCCCTTCCCGGCGGGCTGGCGAAGTGGCGGGCCGGTACGACTGCGATCTACCTGATTGACTGGGAGTACGCAGGCTGGATGCCTCTGCCCTGGGAAGCGCTCAAGGCCACATGGATGGTCTGCGACCGGGATGGCGATGACTGGTACGAAATGATGGTAGACGTTTTCCCCGAGTCCTCCGTAGAGCTCGAAGCGGACTGGGAATGGCGGTCGAAGTCAAGGACCACGATATTATAGTAGAGTGTGCTGGCTGTCTAGAAAATAGATGATACCACTCTTTTCATCTCGTGCTAGTGCGTGCACTGCTTGTAGGTTTGCATACAGCCCAGGCAAACATATTCGTACTCTGACATTCCGAATCTAGCGAGATATTCCGCATCCTCCAAGTCTTTCAAGTGATGATGGGGCATTGGCCGTCGTTACCTAGGCATGACACACCTCCGCTCCGTCCAGATCTGCGCACACGCCCTGTGCACAGCAGTCAACTTAGGGCCACCTCGCCACTCTATGCGGATGAGTCTCCCTCCTTCTCCTGACCCTCGACCATTCCTTCGTACCGCCTCTCCAGCTCCCGCTCCGACTTCTCAACCCACATGGCGCGTTCCTCGCCATAGTGGCTCCGGACAAATGCTATCTTGCCGTCGACGATGTGTTGTAGTCTCGTATACCTCACGTGTTTCTTATCTCGTCAA